>JAKCVP010000035.1:0-56152 GCA_023512835.1 Taxillus chinensis
CAACCACGCCCTCGTAGAGCAGTCTTGACCGATATTTGATTGGAACATGCGCAAACAGGACGACGCGACCTTCAGCCACAAAGTTTCTTGGCCTGTGTCTGAGTCTAAGCACGACTGCTTTGGGGCTCAAGTGCTTACTTCCTGCAGGATCGGCGCTCGAACCACTGCATCACCACTGGAGCAATGGCAATCCCAAGCAGTCCATGCCGCCAGCCATGCCATAGATCCCGGCTAGTAAGCGAACATGTCAAAATACAAAGCGCTATAAAGAACATCATTGCGCGCTGACCACCCATGCCTTCACATACTTCTCGCAAATAATTGCGCCTTCCGCCAGATCATCTAGCACAATGTACCGCCCCGTCGTCCTCGCGCTTCTCACCGTCTCTGCCAGCGCCCTAGAGGCAGTCGCACCCGAGCGCTTTCATGTGAAAGTGTCCGCAAAGGACTTTAGCGACTACTATTTGAATCATGTTCCTGGACAGAACATCACTCTCATCCCAGCGACCGCGAGCAAGCCTGCGTACGACATCTTGGGCTTCGACAACGTGACTCTAACTTTCTATTCCGCCCCTCCTCATAGCCACCCCGGATACCTGTCGATTCCAAACGTACGCACTGAGGCTGAAAACCATCCGTATCCGGTCCGAGTAGTTCCAGTGAAGCCTACTGGGTATGCTGGAGGGATTTGGGGCTCATACCAAAGCGAAGACGGCACAAGGTCTCTCACCTATGCGGTCAATCCTGGAAACAGAGGCAGCTTCTATGGTAAGTTGACCCGCCCGTCAATTATCTCTTCGTCTCTTAGAACACCCCGAGACTGGGTTTGACACACTACGAGCCTGGCTCAAGAGCGCTGACTGGACATGTCATACAGCTTGCGCTGTCGGCAATGAGAAGATCTTCGCCTTTGGAGAATATGCCACCGAAGATTGTGAGAACATCGCTACGCTGAGCTTGGTGGGCTAGATCTCTCCCTACCACATACCTCGTCCAGTGCTCAAGAATTGCAAGGGCATTCGAACAAAAGTTCAGCCGTCAACGCTTGAATGCGTGGACCGGACTTCGTACGCTTACTAAGCATGTCTTGCTCCTGGGACTCGCAATCCTTGGTCAGCTTCAAGCCTCTATTTCCCCTTCTATAGTTACAGTCTTGAATCCGACACTGTCATGACGCCACATTATTTGCTGCAAGTAGCATCTGAAGTACTGCTAGCGTTCATTCTACTCGCTGAGACGTTAGCCAGAGAGAGCCGATGGCTGGACGGACGGCTGTCGACTCGATCCATTGCTCATCCAATGAACCCCCTTCATGAGAGACCCTGAATATTTGATAAGTCAAAAAGGGTTGCTGAAAGGGTTAGAATGTAAAGGAGTACCGCAGCAAAGTCTTGTTTGCCCTGAGGCGGCAGCTGGAGGAAGGCGCAGTCTGATTGTCTGTATACATCACCCACGTTGGATGCACAATCGCGGTCGGCCGCCTCACTGATCTCTGGTATCTTGTGATCTACTTTTCAACTGTCTATAATCCAGTAAGTAGACGGCGCAAAGACCAACACTGTGGTTTGAACTCTCGTGGGTCGCATGTAATACCGGGTGTAATACAACGGCTCCCTTTTGACAAAGGTTGGAGTTCCTCGGGTTCGACATGAGCGTTGAAGTTGGCACTGGAAGAATAAAGACTTACAGGCTTCAAAGAGCCTCTACACAAGTCGTCGCTACTCCTCGTAGGTCTTGTCTGCGTATCCCGACGCCTCGGGTGTCTACGCAATGGCATGGCAAACCGCTGAAGTACCATGGGTGGCTGCAGATGTTTTTCACATGGCTCTCACGACCACTCATAACTATCACTTGCTGCGCCGAACCTTACAAACTGCTTGGTGGTGATGCTGGTCATCAGATTTGAACGTCACGTACACTTTCACGAGCTTGGAACAATTTCGAACAAAAGATTGTATCATGTGCGCGACAGTCGACAGATCCTCGTCCCGTTCCTCCTTACTCACAAAATCTCTCACTTCAGCCACCCTCGAAACGGTACATGGCTCTCGTGTCACGCCGCTAAGAGCATAGCTGTCGGTACTTCTTGAAGAGGAAGAATTGGACAGGTCTACAGTCTTCATTCTGACTCGAATCCTGCCACCGAATCACAGCAGACGCAGCCATTACAGCGCAGTATACATATCCATGAGCAACAACTCCACGAGCACAGCGTCTGTGCTAGCAGATATCACTGAGTGGGACCGCAGGTCTCGCTGAAACATCGTCGTTGAGTCGAGCGTCTTGTCTGATAACAGCGCATAGCCTCTGTGAGCCATTTACAACAGGTAACGCAATATGATTCAGCCGGCCAGCTTACACTTCTTCTCCTCAGACCCGCTCAGGGCTAGCTGAACGTCGTCAAGTGGCAACAATGTCTCACACGTTCTCGATGAAATGGGTTTCTGACACGACAAAAGAGAAGGACGCGCACAAGGCGACGATCAACGCACTTAGGCGCTATCTTGGCCGCCATAAGCCGAGTCCATGTATACCTTGGACGTTTCAGGACTGGGTCAATCATAGGATCCAAGTTCAGAATGATCGCATCATCGTCAAGACTCATGCTAAAGACATGTTCCGCCTGAACAAAGAGTCCCCAAAGCTGACTTGCTCCGCTTTGAAGAACAAGAAATTCTCCCGAGATCAGCTTGGGGCAGTCTTCGCGGTCGAGACAGCCTTCACTCCACAGTATGATTGGGAATATCGTGCAGACGCATCGCTGTGGCCAAGCACGGAAGAGTGGGAATTTGAGGGTACAGGGCGTGCGCGCACTGGATTTGGACGCAAATTACCCTTGATGCGCAAGCGGCTCGGGGCCGACTCAAGTACGAGCTGGAAGAGCCTGGATATTGTCCGTCCATTGGACTTTGATGATTTGGATCAACCACCGCCATTGAGAGATGTCAATGAACGATGGAGTCAGGAAATCAGCGACGCCCAAGGCGTTGTTTGCCTTGGGTGGGACCTTCTCGAGACTGTCTCCGGCGACGCAATATATTACATTTGATAGTCGTCTTGCAAAGCTTCTCTGAACTAAGCCATCGAATTATTGCGCCCCATCTCTGGGATGCCGAGAGAAAAGAAGGTCTATTGAGGCACGCGGGTTGAAGGAACCTGAATCGGCTGGAGGAAAGGGCTCCCAGCGGGATCAATCACGATCTGAGCAGCGACATGTTGAGAACCCCAATTTGAGATAAGTAAAGAATCTTAATGAGAGTCCAACAGCTACTCAAAGAGCTTGCAGGTGATCCGCCAGTCCGTTCGTTTGAGTAGGTAGGAACTGATACGTGCTTCGAATCACTGAGAATCTATTGTTCAGTACGCCGTAGACAGCTAGGAAGTAATAGTGTGACGGCTGCAAGCAGAGTGCTATCGATTGAGCGCGACCATCGGGGCAGAACACTCTCCGGCTCGTCAATATAAGCATGTAGCATTCGACATTGGTTGTGGTTGAGGTTGTGGTTGAAGCCTTGGGAGCTTGCAGTGCCGCTGGGGGCTGACGGGGTACTCATCAGTGCCCGACGCGTCCGATCAGATGTTCTGTCCAAGAGTGATCTAGTTCCGAAACAAGGGCGTCGCGACCGTGCTTTCCTCAGGGCTGACGGCCTTCTAGAGTCGTTACTCTCTCTTCTTCACAATTGCTTCTCCCACCGCTTTTCTTGAGATACCCAAATCTTTCTCTTTTGCTTTGACCCGCCTGAACTCGAACCTTTCAGTAGCACCACTGAGCCCGATCGACAAGTCAGACTGGCTTCGCAAGCTCCGTTGACCAATTCATACGCCCATATGGCAGCTGTACGTTCTTGCCTCGAGTAACTTTTCGATCACCTCACCATCCATCTACCCACGCACAAATGCAGCCTGCAAGATTGCTAACACAGATGGCTCCAGTCTTCTCTCCCATCGCGACCTCAGAACAACGGATACATGCCCAACGGCGCTCCTACTCTTAACCCGGTTCCGGGTGCCATCCCTTTGCTGCCAAACCAAGGTCGCATCATTCAGACCGGTCCTCAGCGTATCCTGTGCGTCGCTGATGTTCGCGGTAAGCAAATACGCTGCATGCATACTGCAAATGTTCCGCTAACGAGCTCAAGGCAACCTTGCATCATTGAACGATCTCGCCGCTACAGCTCGTGCGGACTTCATCATACACACTGGTGATTTCGGCTTCTACGACAACAACTCTCTTGATCGCATTGCGGAAAAGTAAGTCAGCTTGTGACAGTACCCTCGATGACTTGATCGGCTGATGTCGCTGCAGGACCCTTCGCCATGTCGCCCAATACTCCCCCTTGATCTCCGAAGACGTCCGTCGCCAGGTCACCCAGTCACCGCACAACAGTAGCATCAAAGAACGTATACCTAGAAACCAGCTACCGCTCTCCCAGCTGCCACAGTTCTTGAACGGTCAATTTTCGTTCAACGTTCCCGTGTATACAGTTTGGGGAGCCTGCGAAGACGTGCAAGTGCTGGAGAAGCTTCGTTCCAACGAATACAAGATTCCAAACCTCAACATTATCGATGAGGCGCACTCTCGTCTTCTTGATGTTGGCGGTATCAAGCTTCGTCTGCTTGGTCTTGGTGGAGCTCTCGTCATGCACAAGCTTTTTGACAATGGCGAGGGACGCACTACCATCGCTGGTGGCCAAGGCACAATGTGGACTACTCTGCTACAGATCGGCGAGCTCATTGACACCGCGAACCGTGTCTACGACCCGAGCGAGACCAGAGTCTTCGTCACACACGCGTCGCCTGCTCGCGAGGGCCTGCTTAATCAGCTTTCTGTCTCTCTCAAGGTAGACTTCAGCGTCTCTGCAGGCCTTCACTTCCGATATGGCAGCTCTTACAACGAGTTCAGCGTCAACCCTACCTTGGATCACTACCGCGGCAAGCTGGCTGCCTCAAAGGCTTCCTTCAACGACGTATGGGAGACTGTGAAGGGTGAAGTTGAGCCTGCTGTTGCCGAAAATGAGGTCCAGCGTCGTCTGCTCAACAATGCTCTAGAAGTCGTCAACAAGATGCCAAATATCGCAAATGGCGGCAATCCCTTTGGTGGTCACACAGGGCCGCAAACAGGCCAGGTCGATGAGATGGCGTTCAAAAACATGTGGAACTTCAACCTTGCGGATGCTGCATTCGGATGGCTGATCCTTGAGGTCGAGAATGGCCGCATTGGTACGGAAATGAAGGCGCAAGGCTTCAACTTTGCCCACCGTGGACAGAAAAATCCTGTCATTCAGGCCGATATGATAAAGCCTGCTTCCTCGATCATGCCACCACCGCAGCAGCCTGGCAATTCCATTCGCACTGGACAACAGCCTGCTGCGACCGCTCAGCCTACTAATCTAGCAGGCAAACCAACACCGCAAGGTCGCCCTGCAATTCCTGTCGGTCAAGCCCCTGGAACATCGCCATCTCCTGCTGCAGTGCGTGGCCCACAGACCCTGCCTAACACCGGCGCCAACGGCACCGCGCCACATGCCAATGGTGCAAACTCGATCGTGGGTAATGATGAGAATCTTCGAGATTCGCCATCTCACCAAGAGAAGAAACCCACCAACGGAATCTTCATGATGAATTTCGAAACCGAAGATGCTGCGAAAAATGCGTTCAGCGAAGCAGACCGTACTAAGATTCAGCGCATCGAGAAGCAAGGCCGCAACCACGTCGCATTCTTCAATACTCCAGAGGAGGCTCAACAAGTGCTGAGAGATGCAAACCCTGAACTGAAGAGCAACAGAGGTCCTGGACGTCAGAACATTCGTGAGTACCAAGAGAGATCTACCCGTGGCGGAGCCGGTACCTGGGGCCGAGGCGGCACCAGCAGCGGATATCGCTCAGGCGGTGCTAGTGACAGCGAGGGCGGACGCGGAGGACGTGGTGGTCGCGGCGGACGAGGTTCGTTCCGTGGAACTGAGCGCGGTGGTCGCGGCGGCAGAGGCGGACGAGGTGGCCTTCGAGGTGGTCCCGGTGAAGGAACATCTACCTCTCCAGCCCCTACATCTTAGGCGGGTGTAGCTGCAAGCATTCTCCACTAGGGCGGTACCCTGACACGACGTCTCGAAACGGGCAGATACTAAAGACTGGACGGTGGTTAGAGCAGAGCATTGCAGTGAAGGGGACGGCACGAGGATGAAAGTTTCCTTACTTTCATCTTTAGAGATGCTTTGTAGCGACATTGGACGTATGGAGCGAAGAAGAGCGGAGGATCCTTGAGGCAGCGGCAGCTCGATACCACTTCGGAGATGTGTATTTTCCCCAGTTTACACAATTGTACACTATGCGAGACGACATCGACAGATCAATCAACATCGACGAAGGGTTAGACGTTTGTTCAACGTTGATGGCCCTTGTCGAGCTTTTCCCTTTCCTCTCCTGCTTCAAGCTCTTGGTGTGCGGCAACGCACTGTAACATTGTACCCTGCGGAAGCAACTACGGGGTAGTGCTTCGGGGTTGGAGTACTTGTAAGGTCGAATGTTGGGTCAAGATTGTACATTGTTGTGGCACCGAGCTACCACCCCTCCCATGTCCGCTACTTGTACATCTCCTATGGTACATCCTGCGGGCGTCCAGCGTGCTGTACTCACGATAGGCTCGTCAGCTTTGATCTGGGCGGCTGAGGTTGCTCGTCCATGAATTGCATGGTCTCCCTCGGCACGCTTCGCGAGTTGTCCTCTTGTAGATCTCCCAGGTCGACAACAACATCATCTTCAGCCGCGTTGTCAACCGCTTCTCCAGAAGCGACTTGGAGAGCCTCAGCGGCAGTGAGAGCCTCGTAGTCCATCTTTCCTTCGCCGACGCCCTCGACTAATCGCTTCCACGTCGCCTCTCCCAGTGTTTCCTTGGCCCACTGCGTATGCAACACCACCCACCGCAGATGCCATCCCATCAAGCCCAGCGACTTCAGCCGAGCCGCAGTCTGCCCAATAACATAATTGTCGACTCCGCCAACGCGGTCGAGGGTGCGCAGAACGCGAGTCGTTAGGCGCATGTAAAGCCATCGATTTAATGCGCGAGAGAAGACGCGCTTTGTTTGGACATTTGGATGGAACGTCCGTCTAGTCTTGATCTCATTCTGCTTGGACACCTGTTTTGTGTTAGCCGATATTGCCTTGAGGACTGCAGATGCCAGCGGCTCTTCTAACTGGGCGCAAGATCATACGTTGTTGCCATGTTGTAGCTGTAAGCCACCGTAGAGGCCGCGTTGTGCTTGCTTGTACCAGTGATGGCGAGGCGCATACGGATACGGGGGAGGCGAAGGAGCGTCTTTGCTCAGGATCGCAAGAATGTTTGTCTTGGGCTTCCGGCCGGCGAGAGATGGTGTTGTGGAGAATGTGCGTGTCTGGAATGGTCTTAGGAGGGAGGCCGGTATCGATGACCGCGGCTGCATTGTGTCGGGAGGTGTGACCTTTTGCAGGATGACGCAGTGGACATGCAAGGGGCAGAGTGGAGCGAGCACGAGTTTCAATGGAGGCTTGCGAGCTGCAAGAGGTACTTGAATGGTGTCGAGACAGGCAGGTAGGTCACGATAGAGTGAAATGTTCGGCCGCGGCTGAAGTTCGGGCTTGGGAATCTACAGAACAGAGCCGCACAGAAGTCGGTGCACCCGGGGGCCAGAGACGGCGGAGAGGGACAACAAGGACCCAGACACGCCCGGCGCGCAATTTAGCAACAGAGCGTCGAGGCAGGGATCCTTCGCCTCGCTGCCCAACCTCGAGCCCCGGCCTAGGCAGACTGGGAGCCACTCTGGGAGCCATTCATGCCATACTTGCCGATTGAAGTAGTCTCGGCAGCATGCTTGGCCATCGATGGCAGACGGGCTGAGGAGTGCTTGGTCACACGTTGCTCGACGGAGTGAGTCGCAGCAGCAGCAGAAGACACAGCCCTTTCCAGGCCCGCGGTCAGGATCGCATGCAATTTGAAATCGCTCCTGACATGGATACAGCAGTCCATCTTCAGTCAAGGCTGATCTACAGCAGGTGCGCGCCTGGCCTGGCTCCGGCAATTTGGAGGACATCGTCTCAGATCTTACCCCACCATCTGATTAGCTTCACTACCAGGTACATACAGTACATACAGTACAAACCTAGGCAGGCGCATCTTTCACGCTCAGTGTGCTGCCGACCAACGCTGCTCTGCTTTCTTCTCTGTCTCGACTCCATCCAGCAGCTCACGGGTCAGATTTCGCCATGGCTGATCCTACGGACTTGCCTCAGACGGACCCTCGTGGCCCACATGCCACCCAGCTCACCACCTTCTTGCCCAACACCAATGTCTACATCACCGGACATGACGAGAGCGGCAAGTCAAAGGTGCTCGAGGAACGTCCAGCGACTTGGGTGCCTTTTGACGACAAGCAGATGGCCTTCCATCCAGCTTATAGCAACGATGCCACGCCCGACATGAACGACGATGCCGACTTGAAGGTCGCCAACGAAGACAAGACCAACTTGCGGAGCCTAGTCAAGCACAACGGTACCGTTATACGCCAGGTCTGTTGCAGTCAGCAGAAATGACTACAGCATCTGACTGACTTTGCTCCTTAGGTTGACTTCAAGCCTGGCTACAAGTCCATCATGCATCGAACGCAGTCGCTCGACTTTGGCATCGTCACCGAGGGCGAATGCGAGCTGCTGATGGAAGACGGCTCCACGACACTCTGTCGTCAAGGTGACATTGTCGTGCAGCGAGGAACGCAGCATGCCTGGAGGAACCCAAGCGACACAAAATGGCTCCGTATGACTTTTATCCTTCAGGAGAGTAAGCCTCTGGTCGTCAACGGCGAAACCCTTACCGAGGATCTCTCCGGCGGCCCTGAGGGCATTTCGGCAACGAAGAACTGAGGCTGATTTCAAAGCACGTTGGTCGGGACTTGGACGCAGTGCAGAACGTGCCGCAGCAGGTACACCCGCTGACGAATGCTCTGAACGACGAGGAGTTGCTCAGTAACTGGTTCGGCTAGTGATACGCGGGAACACACAGGCATCCAACGCTCTAGAGACTCCAATGAAACGAGCTTCATCGCACTGTGCGACGCGCCACGCGGCGTCTGGCGTTCTGCGTCTTTACTGACTCAACTAGGTAGGTAGGTACCTCTGTCTGTGGCGCCTAAACTTAGGTGTGCAGCACCATCAGCGCCAAATAGAGACAAGTGTAGAATCCGTTTGACGAGTTGCTGTACAACTTTGATTGAACCGCCAACTGCCAGGCGTGCAGGCGACTCAAGTGAGGCTTTGTCCAATAACAGTCGCATCACAGAGCGTGTGGTGAAGCAACCAGACTTAGCAGGCCAGGGCAGACCACAATCAACATGAATAAGGCTATCGTATGCGCTAACCAGGAAGCAGGTCAGCCAAAAAAAAAGAAACTTGGTATGCACTTCGTACGATACTTGAGAGTTCATGTGCCGCCGGGTGTTCTATTCTTTGACGGGAGCCTGCATACCTTACCCTTGCCTCAGCTAATAAGTCGTGACTTGGGTGACCCCCAGTCAGCGAACCACGAACGACATCTGGCGTTTCCCACCTCAGCACACAGTCCACCCGTCCTTTTCCACGCTGCATCTCCTGCTCGTGCTCCCGCAGACGTCCTTGCAGTGACTTCTCTCCTCTACTCTTGTGTTATTCCCACATGTCAGCATAGACACCTTCAATGCAGCGTCGCCTCGGCTGAAGAGCAGTATATCTGTCCAACAGCCAGCCGGGCACGCGTCCTGCGCAGCCATCGACTCTTGGCCAATCTGAAAGAAATTCGCATCCGGTAACACCTCGAACAAGACATTTTCCATATTGCCCAATAATCATGGGGCTCGATTTGAAGCAAAAGGTAAGCTCTCCGCTGACGACTTGAAGACACAGAAGAGCTAATCAAAGTCAAAGGGCCTCACCCTTTTTTGCTCCCTCGTCTTCATACTTGCCACTGTAAACTACTACTTCTACCGTGAGTGCAAAGCTGCTTTGTTTAAGTTGCAAACGCTGACCATAACACAGAAAGTCGTGACGATGCTGCGAGATGCAAGGCCGTTTTAGGTGATGGCTTCTGGCTTGATCAAGATCATTCGAAGAATTGGCAGCCAGCCGGCTGTATGATGCACCACTACAAGAGCGACGAGGTTATTGATTGTCTCGACAAACGCCATGTCATGTTAGTTGGCGGCGCGCATGCTTTGCAGATCTACGAACGTTTGGGCGCGAAGCTTGACCCCAAGTTCGAATCGCCCGGGCCAGATCACGAGTCCAATGTTGTTGCCACTGCTTCAGGAGTCCGCTTAGACTTCATCTGGGATCCCTATCTCAATGGTGGCAAACTTGACGAGCTCGAGTTTGGCTACGACCAAACCAATGCTAGACCCGCTATAACGCTCATCTTCCCGGGCTACGAAATACTGCGCAAGGAGGAGCATCTGACAAACTGGGTCTATTCCGCATCCGAGCTTGCAGAGCGCTTCAGCACCTCGGTCCCGCAGAAAGACCGTCAGAGCGATGTGCTCGTGGTAGCACCCTTCATACAGCCAGATCTCAAGCATGTCTCTTCCAGCGAACGCGACCTCTTCGACCCCATCAAGGTTGACTTTGCAAACGACATCCTGCGCAATGAGTTGGAACGCAATGGCGTCGACGGAGCATATGCTTTCAATCTCTTGACAAGAGACAATGGCACCATCGAAGGTTTACGCATTTCAGAGAACATTAGCGACCTCATGGCAGAGCTCTTGCTCAATCGAAGATGCAATTCACAACTTCCCAAGCACTACCCTTACGCGAGTACCTGCTGCAATACCTATCCGAAGCCGAGCTGGATTCAGATCGCCATTTTCGCGTTCATTTGCCTAGTCATACCCGCCGCAAATCTCATGCATATGAGCGGACTGGACTCGAAGCGAGCCTGGCTTTCCAACAGTCTGCCCTCGTCAAGCCACGTCGGCCCCATTCTCACATTGGGCATGGCGGCCGTCCTTTCCTACTTTTGCGATCGTACAAACATCTTTGGTAAAGAACACAAACAGACTGAGCCGAGCCAATTCATCCTTGGCATGTTCCTCATTACTGTGGCGAGTCTCTTCACGATCAAGACTTCCGACAAGCAAGAGGCGTTTCTCAATCGCGATCAAACCGACGAGTGGAAAGGATGGATGCAGGTTGCCATCTTGGTATACCACTACGTCGGGGTCTCCAAGACTGAGTACATTTACAATTACATGCGAGTCTGCCCGACTAGCTACTTGTTCATGACTGGGTTTGGAAACACGTACTACTTCCTCAAGAAGGGCGATTATTCGTTTAAGCGCGTGGCTGCAACTATGCTGCGGCTCAATCTGCTAAACGTTCTCCTGGCCTATGCCATGGGAACTGACTGGCTACTGTACTATTTCGCTCCCCTGGTGACCTGGAACTTTTTCGTTCTCTTCTTCATTCTCTGGATAGGAAACCAACACAACAAGAATTTCAAGATCTTTGCGGGCAAGATTGTTGCCGGAACGATATTCAACGTGGGATTTTACAGGACTCCTGGTGTATTGGAGGCGGCATGGTGGATGCTACAGACTCTGTTCCACATGCAAGGTGACCTTCGCGAATGGCGCTTCCGGGTAACACTGGACCAGTACTCGATGCTACCGGGCATGATCGCTGCATGGCTTTTCCTCAACTGGAATGAGTTACAATTCCCAAAAGCAAGATACTGGATGGCATTTCAA
Source organism: Taxillus chinensis (assembly GCA_023512835.1). Taxonomy (NCBI): domain Eukaryota; kingdom Viridiplantae; phylum Streptophyta; class Magnoliopsida; order Santalales; family Loranthaceae; genus Taxillus; species Taxillus chinensis. The sequence continues at coordinate 11,742 of JAKCVP010000035.1, forward strand.
CGTTTTGCGACTCTCGTGTCGTTGGCAATCATGATTGGGTATGCATTCTTCGAGACGTCGTTTGCGTCGAAACAGGAATACAACAGATGGCACCCGCATGTCAGCTGGCTACCATGCTGCGCCTTTGTCGTGTTGCGAAACTCGACTTCGTGGCTCCGGCGCACGCACAACAGACTGTTCGCATGGTTTGGACGCGGATCACTAGAGACGTTTCTGCTGCAGTTCCACCTGTGGCTTGCGGCGGATACGGTGGGCCTGCTCAACGTTGGCTTGCCGCATCACCGGTTCCTCAACTTCTTGATTACCTCGACGACATTTCTGTTTGTTTCGTCTCTAGCGACGAGCGCGACAGGACCAGTGATAGAATGGATCATGGGGACCAGGCCTAAAGCGCCGCCAGCGCCGCCGATATGCATCAAGCCTGACGTGGAAAGTGCCAACGAAAGCAAAGAGCACAGCGCGGGACAGGCAAACGGAGACGTGGAGACTGGTCTGAATGGATCTGCGAGCAGTGTCAATGAAAAGACGGAGATGCTCAAGAGCGCAGAGACAGGGCTGACTGAGGTGAAGGCACCAGCGACGACGGGCTCAAGCCTCAGGCAAGATCTGCGGGTCCGAGCCGTAATTATCCTGACGGCAATGGCGGTGGCCAACTGGGTAAGTGACAGCATCTAATGTCGGCGCTGGAGAATTGACTGACGAGGTGCATGCGCAGACGTACTACCTGTGATGCCTCGTGTCTGCGGTGGCGGCGTCTACCGAATTGATGCAGGTGGTGATACGTGGGATAGCCAGCTACCTTACCGTAATACTCGGTCGCACAGTAATCTTAGTCAAGCCCCAATTAGCCCTGTACTGAATCCAAGGATGCAGCTGCACCGAATATAGAAGCATCTTCAATCTACGCTCCACCTCGCAAGCCTGATCCCTGCCCTGTTTCCCAACACCACTCCCACCCTGGCCCTCGTTCACGGCCATCATTTTCCTCTCCCCTTCCGCTGCCAATCGCCCTGTGCTGCTGTCGTCACCTTTGTGTTCGCTCCTTTGACCTTCACTTGAGCCGTTGTCTCCCTTCGGCTCACCTTTGCGCCCACCACAGATCCACGCGCCAGGCCGTATGAATTTTGTCGTTGCAGCATAAGCCGCCACTTGTCTGATTCGTCTGTCATCTCATCCTGAACATGCACTAGTCCATTTTCTCCCCCTACCATGTCGATATTCCATTCTCCAGGCTTCAGACGCGTCGCTGCCGCCATAATAGCAGGCTTCCTCCTCGTTGCCCTCTTCGGCTCCTCATCCGAGTCTCGACGAACCGTAGGCCGCTACTCCAAAGACCTGAAGAACGTCATCCTGAAGCATGGCGCCGCCTATCTTCCCTTTACACAGAATCAGAAACCTGGCCTGCTAGACGACTACTACGACGACTACCTATCCGAGTCCGACGACGACGAGAAGAGCCCTAAGAACAACGATCGCTTCGAACACCAGGCCTCCTTCCACCTCATCAAGGACGAGCGCACAAAGCAGCAATGCGACCCCATCCCCATCGACAACTTTTGGTCCATAATCGCGCAAGCCGACCTGCTGAACCCCGACCAGCCATTCGTATACCATTTCAACGACGGGCATGTCGTCGACGAAGCGACGAATCAATTCCACACCACGGCGGAATTCTGCACCGTCTTCTTCGTGCCACAAAAGAACAAGACGAAGCATCAGCCTGCATTTCAGAATCGGCCCATCAAGGGCATGGGTCCGGACTCAATCCATGCAGAAATCGCGTCGAACGATGTGCGGCTCATCCTCCCGAAATTTCACTACTGGGGATTACTGCGCACGAGCGCGGAGAATCACACGCTCGCGCAAGGCGACGTGAGCACTGAGATTAACATTGCTATTTATCAAGCAGCGTACCAGCTCAATCACCCCGGCGACTATCAAGTCATCGGCGAGACGGAATTCCGCGCGTACGACTGGGTAATGGAGGACCCGATAGATCTAAACGCAGAGCCAATGCCGCACATGATGTTCAACCGCCCGCTGCGCTCCTTCAGCCCAGCCCTACACGTAATCGGCGTCCCAGAGTCCCGGCCGCGCAAGGGCTGCTATCAAGGTCCTGGCCCGCACGATCTCAGCGGGCGCTGGTACCGCGCCGCATCCTTCGGGACAACGGGCAACATGACGATGAACAATGTCGCTGCGCGCGTCATGTTCGCCGACCACAACACCACCGTCGACGAATGGGGCTGGACCTTTGCGCCCGACGCATGCGATCTCACCTTCTTCGAGCCGGCAGACCACATCAACTGCTTCGCAGGCAAGACGATGCAAATCCTCGGCGACAGCAATTCCAGACGTCTCCTCAAGAGCCTCATCAGCGGCGAAGTAGCCTGGTGCACGAACCGCGAAGACCAGATATGTAACTGTGTAGACCACGTCCAGACCGAACTCACAGACGCATCGTGGCAGAACTTGTCCGCCGCACATCTCCGCGACGTCACGCTCCGCGGCGAAACGCTCGACTTCAACGCCGCGCCTAAACAGGGACACGTATACTTTGACTTCATCGGCGGTGTCATCCGCGCACAGATGATGAACGCCTGGTCCTTCTTCTTCGACAAGGGTCTAGACGGCATGTCGACAATGGACCACCGCGAGAAAGAACACGGCCCCATTGATCTCCTGCACGTCAGCACGCTAGGCTGGGATATAGGCGGTGTGCGCACACCAAATGAAATGCTGCATGCGCTGCGCACGTTTAAAAACCGCACGTTTGAATTCTACGCGCAGGAGAATAGCGCCGTGCAGGGTGATCGCACGCGTATTGTGCACAGGCTTGCGAATGGGAATTGCTGTGGGAATCAGCATCCGCATGCGCGGTATAGTCCGCCGCGCTTCGTCATGTTTAATCAGGCGTGGCGCACGTTTTGGGCGGAGGAGGAACAGAGGGGGGTTATTCGTGTTGTTGATGCTAGTGTTTTGCAGGGGCGGCGGGATGCGGAGACGAAGTTTGGGTGCAAGACGACGCATTTTCCGGCGGATCATGTGCGGATTGAGGCTATGATGTGGTTGAATGCGGTTTGTGAGAAGGTCGCGGGGGGTGGTGCGAAGATGAGGGATGATTGGGGGTTGCCGGTTGACAAGAGTTTTGCTAATTCGTGAGAGGACGGTACCTTTGTCAGGTAGTTGCGGTCTGAGAGGTGAAGAGAGAAGAGTGCAGAGAAGAGGTTACATGGACCAAGTTCCAGTGGGGGTAAAGCCATTGCGCAAAGAGGATGGTATTTCCTCTGGAGTTATCTTCTACCGAGTAACGATTATTTACTGATTCGTTACCTTTTTTTTTAAAAAAAAAAAAATTAAAAAAAAAGTGTGTGAAGCCACTTAGGTCTCCACCTCCGTAGCTTACAGGTGTGCCTTGATACTCAAGAGCTTATATTCGCCTTCATCTGCACCTGGCAAAAAGCAGTCAGGTTCGAAAGAGGCCGATCAGATGCGGTTGAGACAAGGCCATTTTTTCCTGCAACGTAGAACAGTGACCGCGGTACGGCTTCGCGCTCTCAAACACCACCATAGCCTCTCGAGCTCTCCCCTCGCTCAATCAGACCTTCCTCTTCTTCTGCGCCCGCATGCAGTCAATGCTTCTTGCTATCGGGACCAGCGCCAGCACCAGAGAGGGGACCGGCCTGTCCGACGAGGGCGGTGTTGCCCAAAGTAGCCTTTCTCGCCAATTCGACATCTCTCCACTTGCCAATCCTGACGAAGCTGCCGAATCCCTCGAAGAAGTTGCTCAGCAGCCATGTGAACCAGAGACCACTGCCAATAGGCACGCTGTACTTTCTCAGAACAAAGAAGCCCAGGATAATGTTCTCGATAGCATGGACACCGAGGAGAGGGAACAGCAGCCACACACGGTAAGTATGGATAAAGGCGAAGATGTCGGGGAAGGCTTTGGCCAGGGGAGCGAAGATGGAAGTGTTCTGCGAGGCGGGGAGTGTGGTAGACGGGACGCCGCAGACGGCGATCAGGCCGGCGACAATGACGATGCTGCCCAGATGGATGGGGTCGGTGGGAGGAATGTAGCGCTTCAAGGTGAGAGGGGAGCGGCCGAGCTGGGAGATGGCAGTGGCGTCCATGGTGACGAGTTTGTCGCGTGCAGCGGCATAGGAGGAGAGGGGAGGGGAGATTGGGATGGTGTAGGCGGATCCTGAGGCGGTGATGTGTAGTTTGGACGGGGTGATGTCGGTCTGTTCGCAGTGTCAGTTTGCGCAGTGTGGCTGTGATGCCGCAACGGGTCTTCAGCATACCAGCCTAGCATTTTTGGCGCTGAAGGAGCCGAGAGAGTGGTGGGCTTCGAGAAAACGGACCAGCGAATCTTGGTGATCGCGGTTCATGTGCTCAATGATGCGGGCCTTGGCCGCAGCATCTTGCGGGGTATCCTTGGAGGCCATGGTTCACGGTGCGTGGCGCGTGTTGGGTAAGACGATCGCTATGGGGTGCGAGAGGAGGGAAGGTCAATGGCGCACACGGCTTGTATAAGAGACAGACCAGGGCATTCTGATTGTGGTTGCCTGGTGCGCGCGTGCCAATGGATGTAGATGACGTGTGTAGTGAGGGCCGAGGCAAGACGGGAATATCATCTGCCTGTTGGTGCACCGGGTTTGCCCGTTCGCGCTGTTCTCGACATCGTCTGAGTCTATTTGGACTTCATCTTGCTTCACTGCTGCTGCTGAGTTCCTAGGTAGCAGCGTGAGTGATCTGGATGCAGGTACAGGCGCGGGCTCCTTCGCTTGACGGTGGCGACACATCTCGTTCACGCTCGTTCCTTTCCTCCTGCTTTGTCCACCGCGCCTTCTAATGGAAATTGACGTGTAACCTCCACTTTCCCAATGCTTCGCTTTCGTTGCATCTTTACCAAGCGCAGTGACAACTCTTCACAGCCGCAATGGACACCGTGACTTGCTTACAACTCAGTGCTTCTTCTCTTTTGTTCTGTTTGAATCATCTTCGCCCACATCCTCTCTTCCTTCTCCACCGCCTTTGCCCTGACAGTCCAGCCGTACCACCTCAACCTCACACCAATGGCAAACGTCTATGAACCGGCCCTAGAGCCAACCGACTGGGAGTTCCACCAAGAAGTCGGCTGGACTCTATGCATTCGTCGCACAAATTCTCTACTCGCACGCTTCGTGTATCTGGATCACGAGGGCAGCGTCTGCGACCTTGACTGGACCCCGTCATTCCCGGCACCCTTAAACGTCGCTCCCGCTGGCCACCTTGTACATTCTACGAGCAAAACCGGCCTCGAGGAGCGCTTCAATATCAAGGAGGAAGACCCTTACATAGCATTTGCAGGACCTACTACACAGTTTAGGAACTCTGCCGATTTCATTCGTTGGGCAAAACATGCCATCATGAAGAAGACTGCAGACGAGAACTCACAGACTTCTTCCAAGGCGGTTGCTTCTTCCGCTTCCGCCTTTGCGCCTACGTCGACAGATCGCATCCACGCCCGGGCTGAGCAAAAGGACAAACTACACGACGATAAAGTGCACGAGCTATTACAGGAGATTGAGCTGCAACACGGTGTACGAATGACCAAGCATCTTCTCCGGGAAATGGTTTCTCTCGCACGCATTAACGGCACAGGCTTGTTCGAGACTGAGGCTTTCAAAGCTCTCAAGAACGCGACTAGAGCTCCATGAATGGCGCTCTTGCCTCTCACAAACACATGGCCGGCTCAAGCATTGTCCGAAACAAACTCGGTGCTTGGACGTTTGGCGCCTAGAACCCATGTGAGGAAGCAAAGCCCTCATTCAATGCGCTAGCTAGACTGACGCTCTTGCAGGAATTACGAATAGGTCCGTTGAATTGGATCGCATCTAGTCCATGTACTTCTCTAACAATAAAAATGTTTTGATTACTTTAAAAGTCTGTTTGAACAAGAAAAATCATGTCGGTGAGCGTCGCTTCTGGGATGGGATGCGTGTCTTGAGAGATCCTCTAATACTGACCGTAGTTCATTTTCTCCACACCCTCAGACGCTCGCCCGAATGAGTACCGCAGTGACGTTACATGCGCTTGCGTCAAGATTGAGAAACAAGTGAAGTAAGCACTAGATGCACCGGTGTAGTTCTCAGTGTTCACTTTCCGCTCACGTTGTTTCACAGTCTCTGGTCTCATCTTCACTACATCCCAACGCTGCCTCAACCTCAATACTAGTAAGGAGCGGTCGCATTCTCGATTCAACCCGACTTGAGATATCAGCCTGACAGACAAAAGCACTCACAGCGCCCGCACAAAAGTCTTTCTCTCTTGATCACTCCCAATCAGGCATAAAGCAAGTATGGATATTTGAGCGGCTGCCTTTGCATCAGGCATCTTACCGTCTCAGGCCCACACAATTGCATCCGAAATTCCCAGTGCGACAATGAGCATCCATACGCCCGCCGTTGACGCAAATGACTGGCACTTTTCACCGAAAACCGGCTGGGCAATACGTGTAAGCGACCCCGCCATTCCAGAGCCCATCTATGTCTGGCTCGACAAGCATGATGAAATCTGCTGCTCGAGAGAGTACAGCTGGGATGATTTCAACTTGATTGAATCCTGCACGCATGAGTTCCATGAGCGCTATGCCATTGGCGACTCCTCTGCTGTATCCCCACAGGCTAAATTCAAGGACCTCTCACACTTTCTTTCCTGGGCTACGCAACGAATCCAGCAAAAGAGGGGAATGGAGAGCCGTAGAAAATCACTGGAAGAGCGGATTAATGATTGGAGCGCGGGCGCCGTTTTTGACACGTTGGCATGGGAGATTAAGCCTGAGCATGGGGTCGACGTTAGTGAATCTGTTCTAAAGGAGCTCGCTGCTTGCGCCAAAGCGACTGGCAAGTCTATCTTTCAAACAGAATTCTTCCGCTTGCTAGAGGAACAAGCTCGCGCTAGTGGAGCGAAGTATGGAGGCAGATATTAATTTGAGCGACGGTGCGTGTTGGCGTTTTCTCAAACATTCAAGAACAGTATATAAAGGTTCTCAGTGGTCTAATCCGTCGTTGCGAATCTGTCCAACATAGCTTGCATCTCCAAGATCAAATGCACAACCGAGCATTACACAACTGAGCAAATCCAGACGTCGTCGGAGTGAGGTCGTGCCTTTTGCGTAAAGACCAGAAACCTTCCACAGAACAAAACCAAAATCAAACAGGACCAAAACAAACAATCTCATTTTGACTTTGTAATGCACGACAAATGCACCAGTCAGACATAACGTACAAAGTATACACAATCGAAATGTACAGTAACATAATGAGAACTTGGCAAACATACTGTCGTGGACTTTATCAAGCTAGAAGATGTGAATATGCAGAGCGGAAATTGAAAAAACCTCGAGGACATCTATCGGGGAGAGGGTAGGATTCGTAGCCGTGTAGCACCTGCAGGTACTAAAGTTTAATATCCCGAACTGAATGACTGTATACCTATATCTTCAAAATGTACAACTCAGATTATGAGAGGCGGTCGATGGATGATGACAAGAGGCCAAGGTAAGATATTCATAAAGTACGTATATTTTCACTGAATCAATAAATAAGAGGATGTTTCAGTAGAGAATGGCAAGAAAAGACTTTTCGATTCAACAATAGCAAAGAAGCAATAAATACTCAGGTATGCTCCGGTGATGCAGTGTTTGCCAGGTGATCAACATGCTCGAGCAGGACGCGCAACGCAAGACGTGAAAGCGTAAAACCCATGCCGCCGCAGGACCAAAGCCGAACCAGAACAGGAGGCAAGGAGCAGAGAGCCAGAAATCAGGGAACGCAGATTGAATATCGCAGACGAGAAAAGCCAGAGATTTCGATAGGGGCCAGTGACGAGTAAAGCAGGCAGACAGCCCCGAAACTAAACGTCCATTCCCAGCAACATCCACCGGTCAGACGTGACCTCGTCCACGTCGCCGCCAGCCCATTCCTCCAGCGTCGTAGCCTCAAAGCCGACCCAGCGCAGATCCCGCATAAGGTGCGTACGCTCCGGCTCTTCGATCTTCGAGTCGACGCAGACAATCAGGCGCTCGCAGTCAAACTCGTCCGTGGTCGCCAACTCAATGAGCGCCATGAGACCCTGCTTGAGTTCGCGGTTGATGACATCCTTGTCGAAAAAGACGACCAGAGTCTTGCTGAACGTCTTGTCGCTTCCCATGACGGTGAAGCCACGGAAATGCGCACCACCACAGTAATCCCAAACTTCGATCCATTCTTGGACTAGTGATGTACGATATGTGCCGTCAAAGTAGTCCCCGCTACCCGCACTAGAAGCAGGTGGCGTAGGACCAAAGGCATCAACGACAGCACGTCTCAGTTCACCATTATAATTCGTGTCCGCCGCCAGGCCATGCGATCGTCCACCAGTCACCGGAGTGAACTGATTCTCACGCGGACGAGCCAGAGCAGCAGGTACAACTTGCACTTCGTCGCGAGTGTCATAGCTAGACGTAGAAGACACGCTCGACGACGAACCGTCATACGCAACAGTCGCTTGAAGCGGTGCTCCAATCAGGGCTTTTCCCTCACCAAGAAAAGCAGCCCGAAGAGCACCACAGAACAGTCTCTCACACTGTTCCGCGATTGTTTGCGCGGCCCCCTCTCGGCCGACGGGCCCGCTGCGAATGGTGGCGCGGCGGGCGGAAGCTTGAGTGGCCAGAGGGGGACTAGAGGGGGGTGAAGGTAATCCCGAGCCGACCTATTGTGTCTGTTAGCACCCTGTCTTTTCCCTTTGAATTTGAGCTGTGGGCAGTTGCGGATGTATTACCTCAGGGATACCACTCGACCCCGCCGGCCCCGGTAGTGGAGTAGTGAAGACCGTTGAGACTGCCAGAAGAAGCGGAGACGGTGTAGCAGGAAGCACGGACGGAGGGCTTCAGAGCGCGAGGGCTGAGGGGACGGGACATGTTGACGGAGTAGTTGTTACTACTACTACTGTAATTATTAAGATTCGAATTGGGAGACATTGCCAAGTTGATCTGCCACGGCGGCGGTTGTTTGGCTGAGTGGAAGTGTTTTGGATTGTGAGGCGAAAGAGGTGGAGTGAGGAGTCGAGTGCGGTGGACGGCAGTTGAGCGGACTGGATAGCTAGCGGACTGGTGAGTGCGAGAGTCTGTAGACTGGAGAGCAGTAGCAGAGCTGGTGCAGAGGTTGGGTGGAGGACAAAGATATGTAGGCGAGTGGTTGGTGGAGGAGGAGGAGAAAGAGAAAGATCGCTGGCCCGCCAGTTGCCGCCGCCGGCGATCCCCACGTGCGGGTCTATCGATAAATTCTGCCACTCTGTCCCTTTTGCTCACCTCATCAACCTCACCCCATCCATGGCCTCCGCTTCTTTGTCACCAATCATCCCTCACCACCGCGATCGCTGACCCAGTGACGCCGTGACTTTTGACCCCAGAATTGCGTATGCTCGAGGCCCACATTCAGACTCCGACAATACTTGCTCGTGCCTATCAGCCCTACTTCTAGACATTGCGGCCTTAAAATATCGCATTCTGAGACAACCCCAGCGAACCCTGCGGCATTTTCTCAACTTGGGCTTTTGAGCCCCGGACCGTTCTTCTGGTGTGAGCAATGATCGTCTAAGAAGGATTCCTGAAGCGGAGGAGAAGCTCCGTCTGCACGTCTTAGACCGAATGATGCTACGAAAGACCATGTCAACAGGAGAGTCCGCTGCAGGTGGATAGATGTCTTTGTCATTATTTCAAAGCATGGGTCGCGTGACCAACAGCGCCCGAAGCCCGAAGTGTTCAGATTCAAACAATCACAGCAGGGATAGCATGCCCTTGTCCTCGCCATCCGCGCATGCCACGACGAGAAGGTCCTAGAAGACTCCTACCATGATATCACAGCCCATGCCTCTCAAGGCGCCCAGCGTTCGGATTTCATAATCCGTTTCTAGACTCTCTATCATGTAGACCTTCCGGCGAGCAACAGCTCATAAGATTGCGTAAGCTTGACCCACCACGTCCACGTCCGAGCGACACTGAGTGCTCTGTCTACTTGTGCGTTTTCGCGTTGCAGTGGACCCTGAAGCAGCTTGCAAGAGCGGTCTCGCAGACGATAGGCTTGCAATCCATTCATTGAAAGCAGCCTAGCTCTTCTCCACTGCATCCTTTCCAGTCCCTCTCCCCCGCTCCCTCCCTGTACGTCGACACCTTCTCCCCCTTCGTCACAAAAGCATCACCCAAACGCTTCTGGCCGCTCGCAACGTCAGTCTCAGAGACTATACGCCCGAACAGACCTTCCAAAGCCTGGCTTTGAAAAGCAGACACCATATGTCCGGCCCTAAACACCCTTACAAATCCCAGGCTTGCTCCCCCAGCACCCAGACTGACCTCTCGCACGTCGCCCTTCCACTTCCCATCAACTTCGAGCCGCTCATACCCTGCATCTTTGAACTGCCGTGCTCCATTCCATTCTAGTGATGTAGTTACAGCTTCGCCGCCGAACCAGTTACACGTCCAGTCTGCGTCCCCGTGCACAAGCACGACCCGGACATTTTTACGCAATGCCTCATTCACATAGTTTAGAAACACGCCCGCGGCAGGATCCCCGACGTCAGCGAACGCCCCTGCGATCCCGTTATTCATGACACCGGAGTAATTCATACCTACGCCCAACGCACCCTGCTCAGCAGCAGCATTGAGGAAGGCTGGAAAATAATAGCGAGGAAATGCACGTGTGGGCGATTGACGTATGTCGTACTCATTCCGACCGCTTTGACGGACGTAGATGCCACGGACCTCGTCTCGGCAGTAGTCGAACGCCGCTGCGCATTGGGTAGGTGTTGTGCGGGTAGTTGCGCACGATGCGAGGAGTGATGTGCAGTGCTGGTAGGCGGTTGCAGTGGCGTTTATGAGCCCTGGCGAGAGGACGGGTGCGTAGCTGTTGTTCTGTGCGAACGGGGCATAGCTTGCGTACTGGATCTTCATGTCGAGCAAAGGAGAAAGAAGTAGGATTGCCTTGGGCGTGATTGGGTCGGGGCCATTGAGGAGATTCTGGGATAGAGCTGGGATCTGGTTTCGCTTCCGTCAGCTGTCGTCCCTAGCAGTAGCAAGGGAAAACTTCAATACTAAAGGTGTCCAAGGAAAAGAAAAACTCACATAATGCCCTGCATAGCTTTCGCCAGCAAGGATAAGTGAACGATTAGGCCGTGCAGATGGAGCCAACGCCCTCTCCGCAGCAAACTTGACATCTTCAGCTCGAGCAGGAGAGTCCACCCGATCAAGCCAACCCAGAACCAGCCTCACCGCACCCCCAACAATCCGCGCAGCATCTTCACTAGTCTTCACGCTCTCCTTCACGACCGGCCACCGGCCCCAAACACCCTTCGAAGCCAGACATGTCACTCTGTCCTTCTTGCTCTCATCCACCCGTCCGGCACTCTTATACCAGCATCCCTCTACCACGCCCTGATTACTATAGCCCACGCCTACGGGCTGCGAAAGATACAGCATATCACTATGCGCGTGCCAGGAGTGTTTGTTACGCAGGGCCCGGAGGTCAGGTGTGATTGTACAAGGCCCGTTCTCCGCATAAGCTGCAATGAGGGAATCAGCCGCCGGTCCGCCCTGAAGCCAGAGCGTTAACGTCGGCGGCGTTGGTTGAGGGATGCGCTGAGTCGCATTGAAGGTGATGATGCGCTTGGTTTTAGTCCTGGTCTTGTCGTCCCCATCGCCAGCAGTCCAACTTTGATTCCGCGGGATATACACAAAGAATAGCTGAACGCTCGGATCTCCAATTGGCGTCAGAAATCCAGTGTATACTTCTCTTTTCCCGCTAGTGGACGTGTCTGTGGCTGTGTCTGTGTCTGCGTCGTCGCGTGTGCCAGTAGAGGTAACTCCAGTATGTCCAGGACATACACCGCCCAACCCCCTCGTTCCCGTCAACCCAATCCTGCCCAGGCGCGGTATGAGGATCTCTGACTCAAGCGCAGAATCGCCGCTTATATGCCCTTCTCCTTTCCCGGACTCATGTGCAGCTGCCCTTCCAACATCATACCCAGCGCCGAAGAATCCAGGCGTACCAGCATCCCTCCATCCCGATCTCGATGCATATCCCGCCTCGGCAATAGCAAGAGTATCATGCTTCTCATTAACCCCCACCGGCGCAGGAGCAGAGGTAGATGCACACGCGGACCCAGCATTGAGCGCCGTCACAACAGAGCCAAACAGGGTGCACGAGCGTGCCGCGACACCAAGCCTCGCCCAATCCGTCCAGAAGGACCCGAATAACAAGATAAAGAATAGCATCGCCATTACCAGGAGTATGAATAGACGCAGACTGCACGTCGCCACGGTGTTCAAAGGGCGAGATGGTCTGCCGCGCGAACCGGGTGTACTGTACTGCTCGTACTGATTAATCTCGAGGATTGGCCTGTGAGATCGAGGTGTTTTTCCTCTGGATCCCTGTGAAGGCAAGACCTCGTGCGGCTTGGGCATTCTCTTTTTCTTCTTCTCTTCACCCTAATGACGGATGAGACATACCAATCTACGTCAGAATTAAAAGGGCAGGGATCACGACAGCATGTGCGCTGTGCTGCGCGATGCTAGTTGGCGCGATGCTAGTTGTCGGTAGCCTCGGGACGTCAGTCGAGCAAGGTACTGTACTGCAGGTGATCGCGACGTCCCCGTTCGGCGCTAGAAACCTTCAATGGGGCCAGGCATCCTGCGCAGCGGCACAGGATTCGTGCGGGCAAGACAGTTGGATTATTGAAAACCCAGAAATCGCAGCAGATCAGCACAAGACGTGGATTCTTCTAATTTTCTTTATAGACACAAGGCCCTAAACAAGGCCCGTTCCTCCTCTCGCCCTTTCAAAAACGACAGGCGTACTCGAGGAAGAAGGCGCTCAGAAGCGCACGACGTGGGATGGGGGTTTGGGCATTGTAAGCAGCGCCTCGACTGACATCGAATACCTAAGGCGCACCAGATGACCGCCTGGGTACCGTACCCTAATAAGACGTCCCTTGCTCCCTTATGATCAAGTCTTCGGATGCTCCTACCTAGTAAATATCCATCAATTGATGCTCACGCAGAGCTTTCATAACTTCAAACGCCCTGAATATGCTACAAGTCAAAGCATTTGGGGAACAGGGGGGAGGCCCGGCCCGGAACACCATTCTCCAGGGGAAACCACAATTTTGCTGCACGCCATCTTGACCAGGCAGGCCTCTGGTCGGTTTGTAGCCCGGCTGCCCGTGTTCATCTTGAACCTTTGATCCTGCACTGTCTTGAGACGACAATAAAGGCCCGAGGATTTCTCCAATTCTACACCCTTCTCAGTCTTCCTCGTCAACCTCGAGTCGATTGATGCGCTTCTTCATCAACTCGAACACGCTGAAGAAGATGGCGTTAATGCAGCAACTCCGGAACATGCTAACTCCTAGACCGCGGTACATGCGAGGGTTGTAGAACTCAATTGGCACCTTTTGTGGCGCCACATTCCCAGCAGTCGTAAGGACGTTGCGTTGGTACATGCTCTTGGCACTGTCAATCGGGTAGATGAAGGCCCAGGACACGAGACCACAGATGCCTCCGGCACAGACCACGGCCAGAGGATTCGTAGGCGAGTTACCGCGGGAATTGGCCATGAGTTGCTTCGCGGATTCATAAGTCATAAAGTAGAAGGCGGTCCCGAGCGTATCGCGGACTGTTTCATTGCGTGAGAAAAGATAACAAGAGGTTGGTCAGGTGCCGTAAACTTACTGAGGTGAAGATGAAAGCCCGAATAGAGACCCAGGAAGCCGCGTTGTCGAATGATCGATCTAGCCGTACCGAACGCGCCAAGGTGTTTCGCTTGAGACTCCGCCGGGCTCAGGCTTGCATTGTGGACAGGGCGAGTTGAGCTGGCTTTGACCTTTGAAGGCGCAGGATTCGAGCTGCGCTTGCCAATATTGCCCTCGGCGTCGCCACCATTCTGCATAAGAACCGAGATCTGAGCACTGAGCTTCGTGAGCTCGAATGGGCCTGTTTGACAAGTTAGTGTGGGGACAGGAAGGAGATGACACCAGTCAGAGCTGGAGCCGAAACATACAGGCAATGAATGTAATCAAAGCACCAGACGTCGCACCTGCTGCGCCAAAGCAGGAGACAGTTGCAAGAGATGGGTATGCGCCAAGTGTATTGGCGTGAGCGAGAGGGGAAACGCCAAAGCCACGGTGTATCCAGTCGTCGTATTGGTATTTTGCGCGCTGGTAGATGGAGAATGACACAGTACGAACAAGCGTGATGCTTGCCAGAGGTGCAAGAGCGCCTATGCATGCCTGGTCAGTTGATGCCTTCCGATAGACGCCGCACCAAGACTACATGACAAACGTACCACGCCAGAAACCATTAAATCCTTCAGTCTGATATGTGTGTCGAATACATTCTGACAGACCCGAGAACTTGTATCTGTGGATAGAAAAATTAGCAGCTTTTAACGAATCGAGCTCAGCTGGAGTATAGCGTACGCTTGCATGCGTGTTTTCATGGAATCGAGAGGGTACTGCAAAGGTTATTAATTTTATGGACTCTCTCAGTTGCCGAGAGGCGTACGCACCGCTGCCAAAGTACTACAGAGACTTGCAGACATTGCAGAAAGCTCGGTGCGATACCGCTTCACGAGAACCTTTGTGTCGTTGTCCATGACGGCTGTGTTCCTTGCAGCGTCCCGGGCGGCTTCAGTGATGCGTTGGGTTGCGGGCGGCGGGTGCTGGCTGTGTGGAAAGTGCTGACGCGGGCTTTCAGAAGATGTGGTGGACGACGCAGGAGGGGCATCCTGAGATGTCGGCATACTCAGGAGCGCGGACTTCAAGTGAGGTAGGAGTGAACGCGGTCAGAGTCGGTGGTCGGGGTCTAGCATGTGACAGCAGCGGGCGGAGCTTCGACAGCGAGGGAGAGAGAGAGACAGCGGCCCTAGATAGCGGGGGATGCACTGAATTATATGCTACGACAGGCGAGGGAGGCGGGCGGTGGAGTGGTGAGGATCAATTGTTCCAAAGAGAGGGAGCGGAAAGGGTTGGGGGAGCTACAGAAAGTAGCGAGCGCGGCACCTGTGAGGCCAGGTGCCGTCCATTAGGCTGGCGTAGAGGGCGCCAGTATTGAGGAGGATATGGGATGTGATGAATGGAGGGAGAGGCGTGGTGAGGGATGGAGCTGGAGGATGCGGTGGAGGGAGGAGGTTGAGGAGAGAGAAGACGTCAGATGGAGCTTTGTGCAGAGGGGCGTGTGGCTCGTCAGCTGGCCAGGACGCGACGAAGGGGTGGAGGACTGGGGCAGGGACGGTCGAGGGCGAGGCTCTTGGGTGTTGAATATGGATTGATACAACACACACAGAGCTGGTATGCAGGCATGGAGGGAGACAAGGTGAGGTGAAGTGTGATAATGGTGGTAGTGTCCGCCAGGTGACGAATGACGGGCGGGCGGCCAAGAAGGGCGCAGTTGAGCCGATTTCACCTCGTCCCTCTTCCATCCAGCCAGCGCCCTCTCCTCTCCTCTCCAGCTCTTGCCCAGCCTGCCGTAGCATGTGCTGGTCCCTTTATCTCTCCTCGCACATGCGAATCGCCGTCTACCCCGCTTCTTCCCGTTCGCCAAAAAAATACAATGCCTGTCTGTCCACTGCTCATCTCGCGGTCTCCAGGGCACTGACCTGATGCACGTGTGCCCACAACCGGATCCGGTATCTGCCGCATCGCCTCAGTATCTCCCTCGCTGGCCAGAGATGCCCAGTCCCTCTTCCTGCAGCATCAACCAAAATTATTGAACATGCAAAACATCAAACTTGTCCGTCGTCTCTCGTCACGTCGTAAGAAATGTCGCCCAATCATAACAGAACCATGCCGCCCCCCAGCACAAGCGCAATGCCGCAAAGCCACAATCCCATCCCGTCCACCATCCTATGAGAAGCCGCACTAGTCGGCTCAATCTTGTTCACCTGTGTCGGCGCTCCAGCCACTCCACTGGTCGACGTGCAGCTAGCGCCGCACCCGTACCCACTGGGGCAGCATCCTCCTCCTGCCGATGCTGCGCAGCCGTACCACCCATTCGCACACCTGGACCCTCCATTGCTGTCAGGAGCTGATGTGATTGCTGATGATGCAACCACCGTTGACGTTCTAGCGCCGGCTGCGTTGGCGCTTGTCGCGGGTCCCGTGGCTCCACCGACGGGCACTACAATCGTAGCGCCCTGCGAATTTACTGTTGTGCTCGACGACACCGCGCAGGACGTAGACCTGCACTCTCGGTCAACCTGGCAGCATCCTCCAATGTAAACAGCGCTACACATGTAGTAACCCGTAGGGCAGACGGAGAATCCGAGCGAGGTGGTAGTCGTTGTGCTCGGTCCATTGTCTGACGTGGGTCGTACAGGAGCACCTGCGCCGCCACTGCTTGGTCCTTGCGTTGACAGAGGCAGACATGAGCCCGCACTGCCGCAGATTCGGTTCGTCGGACAGCAGCCGCCACCGAGGTCTGCAGCGCAGGAATTGAAGCCGGCTGAGCATGCAGCACTTGAGGGCGGCGTCGACGCAGGCACGACAACGACTGTCGTGTTGGCAGGGAGCGTCGAGAATACTGTCGTCGTTGCTGGCGCCTGCTCGGTGCTGGTGATTGTCTGCGGCGATGGTGTGACGACCACCACGGTCGTGACCGGCGCCTGGCTTGCGGGAGAGCTGACAATAGTTGTCGTGACCACATTCGGCCTTGCAGACACAGTCGCAGCGGGTGCAGCTACGGTCGTGGTCGTGTAGCCCGTCGCGATGCATCCAACGCCCATGCATGAAAAGTTGGGTATGCAGCAGCCGCCGTTTGGACTGCCTGGGCAACTGGAATAGCCTTGCGACGTCTGGCAGCCAGCCACTACGTCGCCACAGGTCTGGCCGTGTGGACAGCAGCCGACGTCGCCGACTCCGGTATCTTTGACCAGGACGCAAGTTTCGTCTGATGGGCAGCAGCTATTTGGTCGGTCGATGCTCGTGCATGCGTTGGTCCCCGAGGGGCACTGAAAGTTGCGCTTGTCGAAGATGTTCCGGGCGAAGAAGCGCAGATTGGCCCAGCTACCAGCCGCTACATCGTCCGAGTGCGGTAGAAAGGGAGGGAAAGCTTGCGCGACTGAACTGGTGTTGCCGTGGCTGGATGCATCTGGCAAGACCGGCTCGGTGGGGGCCCGTAGCAGTGGAGCAGTGTCTCTCTCCTCGTCCCGATGATCTTGATCAAACACCCAGTAATCGAGCAGGAACATCTCTTCGGGATCTGTGCTCATTTTTCGCATGCCCACAGGTGTCTGTGTTTGTAACCGCTTGAGAACATCTTGGTGTCTCTTGACCAGAGCTTCATCTTCAGGCCAGTACTTCTGATGCTCGGGCAGATTGTACGGCCAAAGCCTTGCGCCCAGGGACTGCGTTGTTGTATTCTCGAATGGCGACCGAGCGACTATCGCATGTGCTCCAGAAAGCAGAAGCAGTGAAGTGGGGAGGACAAGAAATGGACGCATTCTAAGAGAGGTGGGGAAGGCAAGGTCGGCGGCAGCTGCGTCGCGTTGATCTGTGGGCTTAACGCCAGGTAATGTACGAGCAAAGATTTACAGAAATATACACATAACGATGGAGCTGTATGCGCAGGCAAACGAGTGCCTGCTCTCAGAGGGGAGCGCCGCAAGATATGACATGGACGATGTCAGATGCCCAGCCATCTGCATTCAGCGCCAGCAAAGTTGAAACGGGCAGCTGAAGGCTGGGGGCCCGGCGGCGGCTGCGCTAGCGGCACACACCATCGCCAAGCACAGACCAACACATTCGCGACTTCCATCTCTTCTCGCCCGCACTGTATTCCATGCTTTGCATCTCTCAGAGCATCGACCTCACGATTTCATTCGCGTTCTACACGAGACACAGACTCGCGAACCTATTCTGGCATGCATTCCGTCCATTGGACCATACGACTACGCATCTTGGAAGCTGCTCATCGCCTTTGAAGCATTCCATGCTGGTCACCACCGCCATGAGGTGTTGCGCTAGGCACACAGACCTTCGCATACAAGTCGCACTCATATAATCCCTGATAGTCGGAAAGTTCTCCCTCGCCGCAGGGTTTAGCCTGACACTAGCGGACCGATGAGTCATTGTGAGAAGAATCATCACTTTACCTTGAATGCACATCGACCCCCCTGATCTCTATCGTCACCTTCATTCGAGTCTCCTTGTACAGATCAGCTCGGATTATGCTCGGCAGGGAGAATGGTAGCTCTGGGCCATGTTTCCAGAATTGAACTCAACGCTCACCGGCCTAAATGTTTCGCGCTCGTTAATTTTCAGTAGCTTATCAGGATGGCCCGGTGCCGGCTGACACTTTTTCACGCTGTAATCGCAGCTACAGCCTTCTGGACAGCGTACACCTTGTGAAAACGGAGGTTGAGGGCCGGGGGGTGCAGTAAATCCGCATGGTTGACCACACTGCGTAAGGTCAGCGTTGAAAGCAGTATCAAGGGCAACCGGGACGCACCTGAGACGGCGCGAGATGCGGCGACTGATGCGGTAGACATTGTCTTGAGTCGTAATCGCATTGAAAACCTTCTTCGTAAGACTTGAACCAAAATTATATGTTATACCTACGCGTCCGTAAACAGACGCGTTACCCTTCAAAGTAAAGTAATTCCTATAGTAAAGACTTTATATATAAACTGGCTAAGTATCCGATTCCTAGGTATCAGTACTATCTTGAATACTACCGCTACTAAAGCCTCCTATAGGGCCGCTAGCCTCTTTAACGTCGTCTAAACCCTCTCTAGGTCGTTGCGTAACTGTTATAGCTATCGCTACATATGGACGATGCTGGTAGAAGTTGATTAAAGAAAGTTGAAAACTTGGGGAAACGCGTCTGTTTGCGGACGCGTGGGTATGCTATATAGTTCTGGTGCAAGTCTAACGCCAAGGAAAACTGAACTATTTCTAGGGGCGTCGCTCGTTTCCTAACTACGTCCCCTTCGACGGGATACACGTTGTCGTTGTTATATTGCACGAACAACCCCGTCCCCAGTCGTCAAGTGCACCATAGCAATTAGTGCCACACCATCATCGAAGTTAGCGATGCAAACAAAAACCAACACGACTTGGACATACAGTATTCTGGATGCCATTGTCCAACACCGCTTCAAAAGTGTCGCTGCTTGTTGAGACTCTCAGCGACGCACTAGGAGACTGATCAGCGAAGCGCAGATTTATATGAATATCACATTCACGACCCGTCCCACATACCCGAAATTCTGTGCCACATTTGCCGCCAAATGTTTCAAAGTCAGCCTCAAGAAGCAACAGTAGCGGACCCAGAAGTCTCCTTCTTCGCGTCTGCGGTCATGTCGCGCGAGCTAATGCGCGGCTCATTGGTGGACTCCTCAGGCGTCTTGCGCTCAACCTCGCCAAGCTTCTCACCGGGAGGGTACTGCCCCAGAATCCAAGGTCAGCGTATGAAGCTACAACATGTCAAGTGCAACAAGTGGGTCGCTACTTGAAAGACCGCGACTTACCAATCGTCGCTCTAAGCGTCCGATCGCTGCATTAACCACAGGGTCCCCACCCTTGGGGTAGCAGCCACCTTTCACATAATCACAGGAGCAGCCTTTTGCGCACTGGTTGCCAGTCAAGCTCGAGCACTTTCTGAGGCACTGTGAAATGGTGTGCAAAGTCAGCGCGATCTAATTCACTAAAAGCGAAGGAATTACCTGGTCTGCCACAGGCAAAACATTGGGAAGTGGAGTATCACTTTTGTTTACCTGTGCAGGTTAGTACGACAATCACTTGCAGGAAGATCTCGTAGTTGGCTTTGCTAGGGCTCAGGAACAGGTGAGTAGGACTTACCGATCGGTTTTCCGAGCGTCTTGTCTCAACCTTGGGAATCTCACGGTCAAGATCCGTTCGAAAACATGTCTTGGCCACCAGGTCGCAGCTACAGCCTGTCGAGCAACGACTCGGTGAATCACAACTGCTAGCGCACTGAATTATAGTATACAATGTCAGCGCCAGACAAGATTATGCTTAGTGATAAAAGATATAGGAAGACTTTACAACGAAATATATGTTGATCTTGAGCAACGAAAGCGATATAACTAATACCTACCATCGAGTACGCGAACAAGTCTTCAACTAATCCAGAAGGGCGTCGTGTCTCAAGCTTGGGAACCTCACGGTCAAGATCCGCTCGTATACATGTCTTGGCCACCGAGTCGCAGTCACAGCCTGTCGGACACTGCTTCGGTGAATTGCAAGTACCACCGCACTGTATCATGGTATATACTGTCAGCGCCAGACAATATCATCTTTGATAATAAAAGGAACGGAAAGCCCTCGCAACGGAAATCATGTAGATTTTGAGCAACGAAAGGAATGTGACTAGGACTTACCGACACTGCCAAGAGTGACTCTTTATCAAGTCCAGACCGAGCAGGCTAGAGTAGATGTGCAGTCTTAGCAGATGGGCTTTTGGTAGCATTCATGAGTGATTCAGACATACCGATACCTCCGTCAGCGTTTCTTTGTCTCGCTTAGACTGAACGGGCTAGGATACGCGGTGATCAGTCGAGAAGTCATATTACTGAATTGCAACAAAATCAAATTGGAAGCGAAAACATCTCAAAAACTCACGCTGCTCTTCGCTAGGCTGTCGGCGACATGAGCATTAGGGGCAGCAAGAGATGTCGCCGAGGCTGCAAAGAGCCATAGAACGCCCAGAGAGATGTGCATGTTGCAGCCGAACACGCGGGAAAAGAGCCAGTGTACAGAGAAAGCTAGATCCTTTGGAAGTAGTCGCGTCAATAATGACAGGTTTCGCAAGCGCGTTGTTTAGGGAAAAAAGGAAAAGAGGTCGAGAAGCGTCCATGTATAAATGATCGGTTGTGCATATCTCATTACGTTCATGTATTCGGCAGGAACTTTGTGAGACGTGGAATTGTTCCCTGAATGTCAGAGATGATCCTGGTTGAATGGATAGCTGACTCACCGCAAGTTGGACTACAGTAAAATGCGAGCGTTAACGTATATGCGAGGGTGCATTGGAAGTGATTCCACTGTATAGCGCATTGCCATCACCGATCACCAGAATATATCAATCGTAGAGCGGCAGTATGTTACAGGTCATATTCCAGGACTGCGTAGTCAGATTCAATTGATTCAGCTACTCCAGGAGCTTTGGTCATAGGTTCGAGTCTGTCCTGCTCCGAGGCTGTGTTGGAGTCTGTCAAAGGCAACCTGATTGGGACCTTATTAACTGATACCGGCCAGTGAACAAGCTCATGCCTGCTCCAAGCTAACCGCCAACCCTGGTCACCGCTCACATCTTCTGAGCACAGTCCATCAACGCACCCACAAAGGTCGTAATGAGCTTGCTGCGCACCTGGACAATGTCCTCCGGTACCAAGAAGATGGTGGCCCCCAGCTTTCTGGCAATGGAAATTGCAAGCTTCGCGTTCTCGTATTTGCCTTGGTCATCCGGCCTGTCATGGACCAAACTGTAGTCGACATAGGACTTCTTAACACCGCTGAGGACATCGAGCAGGAATTTGCCATCACCAAGTGATCGATCGCCAAAGGATCTGATTGAAGATGATTTGCCGCCACCGCTTGCTTTCTTGTCGTTGGCCCACTGTATCATTTTCTCGTCTGTGACACCCTTCAGAATTTCTGAAATGTTACGACGCATCAGTTGCCACACGAGACCAGAAGTGAGCTTCCTCACTCCATCCGCGATGTCTGCCCCCTGAATCCCCACCAAAGAGAACCGCTCACGCAGACCAAGAGCTACAACGTAGTTTGTGTTCTCTAGGGCCTTGAATCGCATCAATTCTTGATCTTGTTTCGGTTTGCTCACTTGACGCCAGTTCACCAAGCCAGGTAGAATTCTGTCGTAAGCTTTCAACAGGATGTAGCCGTCTCGAAGATCATCAGGATAAGACTGGATAGGATAGTTGGGAATGACCTCAAGTTGCTTCTGGCCTGCAGCGTCTCGGTCCAAGGATAACGAGTTGAGCCACAACGTGTATACGCGGGCTTCGCGCTCACCCTCAGCATCGAAATCCTCAATCTGGGCCTTGTCTTCCTCGGTCAATGGCTCCAATCCTGGGTGTTCATTGAATAGGTTGGCTACGAATGCCAGATTAAGCTTGGGGTTACCGCTAACCAGAGTTTGAGGAGTCAAGAATTTGCGACATCCCAGCCTGTCGGCATTGTCGAGTACCTGCTCAGCCCGCTGTAACAGGTCCGAAGTCTGAAGAGGGCCTCGTGAACAAATGTCCGGCGCCAGCTGGTTTAGGAGCACCGTGTAGTTGTCGCCTTCCTTCACGTCTCGGTCGAAGTTGTTGACTCTATGTCCAATTAGTGCATGCTGATTCAGTAGGGTTACAGTACACCTTACGTCTTGTTCCATCCAGCATTCTTCAAGTGGTAATTGAACCAGCGCAACAGTATCTTCTCCGGTGAAAGTCGAAGGAATTGCTCTAATGTCTCGTCGTCTTCTAGCAGTCGATATAGGTTCGGATGAAGCTTGATATCAATTTTGTTCAGTAGGCCGCGGCGGATGACTTGCCAGATCAAGCCAAGAATCAAGACGTCGTTTTGCTCCACAATATCACTAGGGCCAACATTGACAACGGAACATCCAATGGCTTTTGCGGACTCGACGACAATCTGATTGTTTTCGTTCATCTGGAAGTTGTTCAGGCCCTTTGCTTTCGGCTTGTTGAGTACACGATCGTCAATGGTGTCCGGCACACTATCGTTGATGAGCTTGGCCAATAAAAGACCATTTTTACACTCGACAATCATCTCTCCAGTATCCAGCGGAAAGGGTACTTTGTGGCCCAAGTCGGCGTCACCCGAAAGGACTGCGTTGATGTGCCTCGTGTACTCGGCACGTTCGACCAATTCATCGATGCTGTGCAGACCGCTTGCGCCCTGGATATACGTCCGAGAGCCGTCAACGCTGCCCTGCGGCTTGTGGCTCGCTGGGTGTCCAGCTGCAGCGCCATTGTTCTGCGCATTGCTGAATCCACGGGCTCTTATGGGACCAGTGGATGCGCGGGCATTGGGGATGGGATGTACGGCTTGGGCAGGAGCAGAGTGCCGCAGCTTTGCGATCAGCTGCGCAAAAAGGTCAGGATACGCACGCGAGGATATTGTAGTTGAGGAGGCTTACACCAATGTAGTCATCCTGCTCTACTCGTCTCGAGCTGTCCAGGCCAACCTCGTCGAGCGCGCGACGCACGACGTCGTAGTTCTGGCGTTCCTGTTGTTCGACGGCCTTGATGGTGGGCCCTTCTTCCAAGTAGCCCTTCTGATCGACATCGAGCTTGTTGAAAGCCTCCAGGAGGCCGTAGAGCTCGTCGTCACGGAATTCAGGATACTTCCTGCGGGCGGGGCAAGGTTAGTGGGTGGTCCACATGAGCGGCCAAGGTGGAGCATACTTTCTGTATTTCAGGACCGACATGATTGCGATGGCGTCTCTGCGGCAAGGGATAACGCTCGTGGGGAGTAGGAAGACTCTTGAGGAAAGCGGAAGCCTAGATTACGTGGAAGGAGAGGCTGCTGGGGGGTCGACAACCGCGACCTAGCCAGAGGACGCGACACAGCCACTGCGTTATGACGAACGTGGGGCTTGCGCCACAGGAAAAAGGCCGAAGCTACTGCCGCTGTCATCCAACGTTCATGTTTGTATCTTGAGCATGTGTGCACACTTCTGGCATCATTCTCATCAGTTTCTTTCCATCATGACACCTCAGGCTCAGACTCCGGCCATGCACCCGTCTTCCTCGATACAGTAGCGGATCGCAGTCACAGGCCATGGTCCGCGCTTCCGCTATGCGTCTAGCTCAGCCTCTGCGTCACTATGTCTTCTGCGTCTTCCTCCACCTTCACCCTTTGAGGTCGAACTGCGCGTCTCATACCTCCTCGGCGGAGTTGAGAAAGCAGATCGTTGCCGTCCGCCTGCCTTGGGAGGCCCCAACCTGTCGGATGGTGTCCTACTTTCCAGACGTAATGCATCAAACTCTGCTCGAGCATCATCCAACCCACCTTCATCTTCGTCTGCCGCAGTCGGATGCTTGCTGTGACGCATCATATTCCTCTCGCCTCGCCGCTTGATTGGGCTCTCGTCATATGGGTCAAATCCCACCCGAGACCGGGCCTCTAGTCGCAGGCGCTTTCGAACCTCCACATCACCAGACACTGCGCCCGTTGTCGACGACTCGGCAAGAAAAAAGTTCAGAAATTCATCAGTCACATTGAGATGCGAGATTTGCTGAAATTGCTGTAGCGATGCGAGGCGGATCAGCATCTCCAATAGCGACAGAGAAGTCTCGAACTTGGACAACAAGCTTGCAGGCAGGGAATCGCTCCTAGCAATTCGCTTTTCGGCCGCCTCTAATCTCGTATCCATAGGCTCTGATGGCTCAGAAAGCTTATCAGTCCCTCCTTCTTCTTCGTCTGTTTCCTCGTCGTCCTCGTCTTCAGCATAGAGTTCGAGAGCGATCCACTCTGGATCCAGTCCTGCTGGAAGTCTCCATTGGTGTTTAGGTATATCATGAGGCTGAGAATTCCTCAGCGCCGTGCCTTCCTCCTCTGTCTGAGCTGTGTTGTATGTCGACACTGACAGCTCTGCAGCTGCTTGCGCCATGCTTTTTGGTGGCGAAGCGTCTATGTCACGCTTGAGTAGCAGCACAGGACTATTTACTTCTGCTTCGGAACTGATGTTCAGGACTTTACCGGTGTCTGCATAGAAGATCTTTGCAACCTCGTGGATTGGGACGAGTTCGCGGATGCCCGCCATTGGAACGTCATCGATCTGGTCTGGCTGCAGATCGCCGTCGTCGAAAGTGTGGACGCGACCATCATTGAGATCTTCAATGATGACCAGTTGATAGGCGAATTCCTGGATGCGAGTGCTGCGACTTGACCGGCGCCCATTGGGATCCGGCTCGCGGGAGTCCTCGCCTTTTGCTTTGTAGGGAAACTCGTAGATTCTGTCAAGGGGGATGCGAACTAGCTTGATCTTGGCCTTGTGCAAGACCTCTTGCCAGACAATCCTTTTCTGGCTTTCGTTGTCTTGTTGCATGTCTGTATGACCTAGGAACAACATATAGATTGACATTGTGAACGTTGGACCAACCTGGACGACCATGGCATCGTTGGAGCCATAATGTGCATCTGCCACTGTAAGGAAGGTGCTTGCTCGGAGCAGTCTCGAGGGTGACACGGTGGCAGACAGGTTGGTGGAGAGGCTTGCTCCAGACGTAGTGATAGCAAGGTTGAGGGAGGGCACGGCATCCTCGATGCGGCTCAACACCTTTTTGGTGTCCTTGATGACCCTTCTCAAAATCGTAGCCGTATCCGCTTGGTCGTGCGTATTTGTGATGTTGTTCTGGGCGTTGGCTGCTGCAGCAAATTTTGCGCCGAGAGACTGTAAGTCTGTACGTATGCTCTTGGTGAGCAAGGCTGCACATTGAACATTCGTGTTCCCACGGGCAGCGATCAGCTCGATCATGTCTATCGAAGGACCGATGATCTGCATCTTGCTCTGCAAGCGGATCTGCAAATCTGAGAGCTCTTCAAACTGCTTGTCGTGGTCCTGCTCCTACAAGAAGTCAATATTGTTCAAGGCATTGGAGAGGTCCTGGATCGTATACCTTGTATCCTTTGAGCAAGCGTGAGCATGACTGTGTTGCGAATGTGCTAGCGATAGTAATGCCTGAGCTGCCAATTGTTAGCTAGCTCAAATAATTGAGATTTGGCATATTTTTGCAGCGACTTCCTACCGGATAGCATAATTCACGGCTTGCTTCGTGATCTGGGAAAAGACCAAAGGTCAGCGGCACTCTTGGCAAGAAACAATGCCCACTCACAGTTTCTAACAGCGAATCCATGTTGAGTTTTGTTATGCAGTAAATGAGATGTCTAAGATGGAAAGTCGCTAGCAATGATGCTGAGAGTCGGAATGGTGTGCCGCCGTGACTGTCTTCCTACTTCACATCATGGATGAGTAACCTCCCGACATCCCTGCCTTGCGCTGAACGAGTGCCAGCACAGCCCAGCGACGAGACGTTATCACAACCAAGGCACATATACGGGTGGTTACCATCGACATGCTATCGTAAAGGATACAGTACCTACCTGCTGCTACTGGATTCTTGCACGTTGCATGATTAATCCATTGATTATGTCGCCACGGTCACATCGTAGTCAGACAACTGGCTTCAATTGTCAACTCTTACTCACAACAACTCTTTGCAGTCGGAGCGTAATCCATCCTTTGTATCCTGTTTCGGTATGTATCTGACACTGCATTACTTAGTCGATCAGTTTTGAGCCTCTAGCGTGTAAGTTGTCGGACTACTAGCGTGCCTGGGTCGAAAAGCCTCCGAGGACGAAAAGTACGGGGTCCTAGCGGGAATTGAACCAACGACCCTCTGTCCACCGTGCTAACTTCCCAGCTGGGCCACGGCGCCACGACAGCCCCAGATTTTTTCCATCTTGGCTTTTTTCCAGCCCCTCCCACCTCACGTCTGTCATCGCCCCACCACCTCTGCCCACACGACTGCCGACTTCCACCCATTTCCTCGAGCGCACCCCTATACTATCCACACATCCTGCCACAATGTCTGGTCATGATTCATGGGAAGATGCTGCCGACCAGGACGAGCGACTGGCCAGGCAGACCCAACAAAACCTGAACATGAATAACCCCAATGCCGGCGTCTTCCAGCCCGGCGCTTCCTCATTCACACCCGGCGCACAATCCTTCACACCACAGCAATACCAGCAGCAGCAGCAGCAGCAGTACGGTGCTTATGGTCAGCAGGGGTACGGTGGGTACCAGCAATATCAGCAATACGGCCAAGGCTATGGTTATGGCCAGCAGCGGGGCTACGGCCAGCAGGGCTATGGACAAGGTGGTTATGCGTACGGACAAAACCAAGGCTACGGCGGCCAACAGCAACAGCAACAGTCTTATGGCCAGTACCAGCAGCAGCAGCAAAACCAACAACAGCAATTTCAGCCGCCGCAGGTACCAAAGATTGCGAAGCGACCAACGGGAGGCGAAGGTCAGACCGCGGCAGCGCCCGAGCAAGCACCAAAAGCCAAGGTGCTGTCTATTGGAGGTGATAAACCAAAGGTTACCAGCGAGGCTGGCGGCGCGAAGACGCTTAGCATTGGAAGCGCCGCACCCAAGGTATCTACAAGCACCGGTGGCGCAAAGACCCTAAGCATCGGCGCTACCACCGCATCAGCGCCCAAAATCTCTACCAGTGCAGGCGGCGCGAAAACATTGAGCCTAGGGACTCCTGCTGCCCCAGCAGCTCCAAAGAACAAGGATGCTGACACGGCCGCTCCTGCCGCTGGTGCTAAGGCCACTGCTGCAAAAGCAATTGAAAAGACGGGTGAGCCTACGCCCGCGACTGCCAACACGGCAGGATCAGCTGGCAAGGCTAGCTCTCCCACATCTTCCGGACGTAACAGCCCGACTCCACAAGAAAAGCGTGCCACCGCACGGCAAGCTGAGGCCGTAGCCCGAGAGCAAGAAGCTGAGATCGACCCTGAACTCCTGAAGGAAATGTACGGCAAAGAGCATGTCAACGTCATCTTCGTTGGACACGTTGATGCTGGTAAGAGTACCCTGAGTGGTAGTCTTCTGGTAGAGACCGGAATGATCGATCAGCGTACACTCGAGAAGAACAACAAGGAAGCTGCGGCCATGGGTAAGCCTGGCTGGGCTCTCTCCTTCGCCATGGACACTACCAAGGAGGAACGCGCACAAGGCAAGACTGTAGAAGTTGGACGCGGCTTTTTCGAGACGGACAAGCGACGCTACTCTATGCTGGACGCACCCGGACACAAAACCTATGTCGCCGCCATGATTGGAGGTGCTTCACAGGCTGACGTGGGTGTTCTCGTCGTTTCCGCTCGGCAGGGTGAATTTGAAGCTGGTCTTCTAAGAGAAGGTCAGACTCGTGAACACGCCCTTCTGATCAAGAACGCTGGTATCAACAAGCTCATCATCGCCATCACCAAGATGGACTCCAGTGATCCCACCAAAAGCGACAAAGAATCAGCGGTTTGGAGCGAGAAGCGGTTCAGGGAAATCGTCCAACAGGTCTCAGCATACCTCAAGAGATTCTGCGGATACAACCCTGATGAAGATCTCACATTCGTTCCAGTCGCTGCTGTGCAGGGACACAACATCAAGAACAGAGTACCCGATGATATCTGTCCGTGGGAACGCGACCCTAAGAATAAGGACCGCCGGTCACTCTTGGAGGTTCTGGACGACGCTGGGCCATTTGAGAGGAACATGACAGCCCCGTTCATGATGCCCGTGGCCGCCAAGTACCGCGATCTTGGTACTATGGTGGAAGGCAAGATTGAGTCCGGCGTTATTCAGAAAAGCCAAAAGTACATTTTGATGCCGAACAAGATCGTAACAGGTATCTCGGCGTTGTACGGCGAGACCGAAGATGAGATCGCTCATGCCACATGCGGTGAGCAAGTAAGAATCAGGCTGCGCGATGTTGAGGAAGAAGACATTCTTCCAGGCTTTGTACTCTGCTCAATGAAGCGCCCCGTGCACACAGTGGCTGCATTCGAGGCACAAATTGGTCTCACAAACCTGAAGTCGATTCTCGTCGCAGGCTACAACTGTGTCCTACACGTTCACTCCGCCCAGGAAGAGGTCACATTCGACGCTTTACTGGGCAAGGTTGAGAATGGAAGGACGAAGAAGAGCAAGAAGCCATTGATGTTCGCAAAGAACAGGGAAAAGATCCTTGCTCGTCTCCGCGTCACGGGCGCAGCTGGTGCTGTCTGTGTTGAAACCTTCAAGGAATACCCCGATCTTGGCCGCATTACTCTACGAGACCAGGGTCTCACTATTGGCATTGGCAAGATCACAAAATTAATTCTGGACGAGTGAACTACATTTATCTTGATCAGAAAGCACCTGGGATACGGTGCCTCAGCCAGATTTGGTGGTCACGGGTGCAGGATCGAATGAGCGAAGGAATGTTAATTGAACGTATGGCTGCGCCAATGAGCGAGGTCAACAGATGCAGAAAAGTCGCCGAGGAAGAGCACAGCATTTGCATGTCATGACGGAGAACAGCCGATATTTCCACAGACGACCATGATTGTGGATGATAGATGACATTCCGTCAACGCTACGGGGTATAGAACGCCTTTAAATGCCAATGCCACTGGATGCCCTTATTACGCTTCTGATTCACTTCCCGAGTCGTTGTAGTCCACCAGTGCATTGCGTAGCCCAAGTTTGGTGCTAGGAGCTCTGTGTGCAGCAAGTGTAGCGACTTTGGTGACGTGCAGCTCTTGTGTGCTCCCCAACGTGGATTGCTCTGTACTGCTCGCACCTGCCTCATGCTCCTTGTCTTGCGGTAAGGTTTTCCTTTTGAGTCCTCGGATGGCGGGTCTTCCTTTCACGTCCGAATCCATGCCGAATGGATCCATGGCAGCTCTGGTGTTGGCCACCATTTTCCTCCTCAACCTGTCGCCTTTGGTTGCTGGATCTTTCTCCTGCGGAATAGTGAAAAGCGCTCTGCCCTGCACATCCTCTCCATCAGCATTGCCAAACTCAATCCCCTTCGCCAGCACATCATCTTGAGCCACCCCCTCCACAATCTCAAACCCAAATCCATAATCTTCAGCCAGTCTTTCTCCGCTCTCGCGCTGTCCATCCCTCCACCGCCGTCCTTCTCGAAACGCAGCCCGCAGCCTCTTATTGACATCACCTGGATTCTTCCAGTCGCGCTGCCGCATACTCCGCAACCCCTCCAGTCTCCTCGCCTCATCCTTCTCTTCCACTTCTCTCTCCTTCCTCCCTTCAAACTCAGCAAACGGGTCATCGCCCTCCGCCTTGCGCACCGCGGCGCCCAGACCGCCAGTATCAAGCACAACGCCCCCCGTCCTAGCAGCAACATCCGCATCATCCCCGTAATCCCTCCTCCTCGCCCCCTCCGCAACGACAAAATCACTATTCGCAGGATCAGTGCGGATCTCAATCCGGCCGCCGCATGCAGCATGCTTGATGGTAAAAGACCAAATGGGCGAGGAATGGTAGGCGCCCACGCGCTTTTTCAGGGCGTTGAAGCGCACGCCCTGACCTATGAGCGAAGAGGCAGATTGCGCGGGACATGTGCTGCACCAGATTGCAAAGGGCATTTCGAAGCGGATTGTCGGTGCGGCGGGGGCTGGTTTGAGACGTTTTGACTGGGACTGGGTTTGGGGTGTTGAGCGGAGTGCTGGATCGAGGTCGGAGGGCGCGTGCCGCCGGCCCATGTTGAAGCCTTGCATTGTTGATGTGTTGACTCTGCGGGTGGGTGAGAATCTGACAGTTCGCTGTGCGGTGTTGTCGATCGCACAGGTTTGAACGGTTGTTTGAAATTCTGGCTGGTGCTGAATTCCGGGTCGAGCGAGCTGAAGATAGAGGAAGGAACTTGGGAGTGCAGGTAAAGATAGTGTCATGAGGCTCTGCTAAGGTTTTGCGCTAGTGGAGTCAGAGGAAGATGAAAGTTCCTGCGCCCCGCCTGCCTGCTCCATCACACCATTCGTTGAGAGTCTGACTTGCACGCTGCACCACTTATCTGCCAACTCCACTGCGACACAGGCTGTATGATATCAGAGAGCACAGTGTTGATATCAGCAGAGCATAGCACAGCATACATCACAGCAACGCCCGGCATAGCCAAGTCCAACAATGGCACAAACCGCTTCGCGAGCAGCAAAGTACCGCGGGGTACGCATGCCCTTTTCTCCCTCCCTTTACCCCAAATCAACATCTGCAAGCAAGAAAAAGAGGAAAGAGCAACAAAGAAAATTGGACCTGAACATAAACTCCAAGAACCAAAACACGAAAAAAAAATGAATCAAAAGCTAACGTAACCCGCACCGCACAGGCCGCAGTCCAAGATCTCGACCCACCCCCCGCCCTATCCCTAACACCCACAACCCCCGTCTCGCACGCCCTCCTCACAGCCTTTGAGCGCGACTACACGCATCTGACCGTGATATCCTCGTCAAAGTCCCTCCTAGGCTATCTATCCATCCCGCATCTCAAAACGCTGCTCGAGCAGAAGAAAGTCACCGACGCAGATCCAATCGAGAAGGCTATGCTCAAGTTCGAGCGCAGGAAGAAGGAGGGCAGACGGTACAGGGTCATCACGATGGATACGGGGCTCGATGAGCTCGAGGGGTTTTTCGAGGGGGAGGTTACGGGGTTGAGGGAGGAGTTTGCTGTTATTACGGATGAGGAGAGGCGGTTTGTGCTGGGGGTTGCTACGAGGGGGGATTTGGAGGAGTTTGTTAGGAGGAGGGGTGGGGTATGAGGTATTTGTTGCAGGTGGCTCTCTGAGACACTACATTGAAAGGGATGGTGGGGGAAACGGGCGGGGTTAAGCGAGAGTCGCTGCTACTGGGACACGGACAAGTATTGAAGAAGGGCAAGATGCGGACTCAAGGAGCGAGAGAATAGAGCGCGGAAATTGCAAAGGCAAGGATACGCGTGGTGAAACAGTAGAGGGGTATCGAGGGCCATTGATACATATGAGAGCGCGTAGGTCGATACCAGACCCTTTCGGCGCCCAAATCAAAAGCTAATCCCAAGTCCCCGGCCATTCCCTCGTCGTGCCTGAACGCCGAGCCGTAATCATAGTGTGCCTCTCCATTTCAGCCGTGAATACAAGCCGCGTTACATCAACGTGCCTTTTTATCAGCCCGTGTTCGCGTCATTTTGATCCGGTCGTCGCCTGCATATCGCAGCTACGACGCTAATGTCGTCTAGCTTGCCGCCCTCGGTTGGCAAACCTTCTTCAATAGCCCGTTCCATGAACGGACTTTCTGCAAAGGGGTCTTGCGCAATCGTCATGGCTGATCGGACCAGCTCTCGCGCAACGTACTTCATGCCGTCTGCGTACTCTTCTGGCGTCGTTTCTGGCTTGAAGTCGGCCTTGCGGACGCTCTCGGCGACATTTTCAACGACCTCATGCTCCCATAAGTTGTCGGGGACGCCGTCGGACATTGCGAGGATGATGTCGCCTTCCTCAATCTCGATCTTGTCGGTGATTGCATCGTTCTCTGGCGTGTCGGGGCTGTTTGTGCCGAGTTGTCTGGGGCAATCAAACCAGTGCCATTGCTCGGCTGTTTTGAAGATGACCTCCTGGTATTTTGGGCGTATGACGATTATCTGGCTGTCGCCGAGTTGTGTGACGACGAGTAGTGGTCGTTCGCCATCCGGCGTTTGATGCATCATGGCACCGCTGGCGGTCGTTGTGCCCAGCCATTCATTGGGTTCGGACGTGGCTTCCTTTGTGAGCTCAAACGCCTTGGAGAGATAGCCAGCGAGATCTGGCTCAGAGTCCATGCCGTATTTGTTGCGCTCGGCCTCGGTTGACCAGAAATGGAGTATCAGCCTCGACCAGAGCCTGAGAGTGTTAGTACTTGCGCGTCGCGAGCGTGAGGGTGGGAGTCATACGCTGCGTGTCCCTTCTCCTTCTGCGCCCAAGCGCCGACACCATCGTTCGCGACGATCAAATTGGGCGTCACAAGTATGGCATCATCACCATTTGTAACGCCCCGAATGACATCCCCATCTTGCGTGTACTGTCGCCGGATTCTACTCCGATTATGCGTACTCAATGGATCCGAAAAGGAAGAACTGGGCGCCGAAAAGAAAGGAGGAGGGAAAGGCTTCGACGGTCGTTTGGCGAACAAGGCATACCCAGCCTCAAAGTAAAAGCGTGAGCTGGAAACCTCGCTCACGTCATCGATAGTAGCTGCAGTCCCCTCCTTCTGATCCTTAGGACGCCCGCCAGCAGCCGTCGCGAGCGCGCGACCGTTCGACCAAGCGGGAGAAGTCGTCGTCAAGTGGCCCCGACCAGGGGAAGGCAGCGGTGGGAACTGGCGGGGTGAGGAGACGATGGGGCGCGAAGAGGATGCGGATGAGAGGATGCGCGGCAGGCTAGAGCGACAGGGCAGGAGTGGGGAAGAGAATGGCATGTGAGCTGACGAAGACTAGGTCCGCTTCATCGCCCGGGCGAAAGAGGCTGATTGAGATTCTGGGGGTAAGAGGATAGGAGTGAACAGGAATTGTTGAGGCGCGTCATTCTAGCTTGGAGGCTCTACTCCGGATTCTAGGCCGAGGTGCCGTGCCGTACAAATGGGTTGGCGTTCCGAGTCGACGTACGTAAGCAGCCAATTTGTTTGACCTTCAGATCACGTGATCTAGTTTCCCGGCTTAGTCACGCCTCTGCTGCCCCCGACTGCATGCGCGGCGCGGTCATCTGCGCCATCAACGACATCCAAGAGGCATTGTTCTTGGCCACGTTGGCCACGAGGTCATGCATGCGCTTTTCGTAGGACGTGAATACGCAAAGAGGAAGGTAAGATGCTGATCCAGTCTGCCTCGCGAAATGACCACGAGGCGTCCGTTAGAGTCAGAGTTTAGCCATCCCACGGCCGTTTCAAGCGTCAGCCAAGTCTGACTTAAGATGTGGCGTACCACGCTCAAATTAGCCGGCGCGGTGACATTATTGAACCAGCTGCACTTCCTGCCCTTGGGTCGTACTCTGTCGCCGTCTCTGCTGCAGTCGCTGAGTCGTTCCTGGCCTTGCATTTACCCGACGCCACTAGACCTTCCCCAGATTTACCCCAGAATTCGTACAACCTGCGCTCCTGCGCTAGCAAGGTGATTGTATATAAATGAGAGTTATGCTCGGTTGAGACATGGGTACCCCCAGCAGACTACTGCACGTCAAACATTCATCATGCAGTTGCAATCCCTTGTTCCAGCTCTGTCCTTGCTCGGCTCTGCCTTGTCGGCGCCTCATGTGCCTCGCGCAGAGCCATATGTAGGCTACCTCCTCTCGACATTCCCCGTCTACAACGAGTCAATCTACTTCCTTCTATCGGACAACAACGACCCACACCAGTGGCATCGCGTCTCCAAGGATGGCACCAACGAGGGCGCCGCCATCCTCCAGTCCAACGTGGGCAGCAAGGGTGTGCGCGACTCCTTCATTGTCCCATCTCAGGACGGCTCAAAGTACTGGCTGCACGCGACGGACCTTCAAGTCAACGCGATCAAAGGCGATTTCAACGCCGCCACCCGTTTCGGCGGCCGCTCCATCGTCATTTGGGAGTCCGACGATCTCGCAAACTGGTCTGAGCCCCGTCTCTCAGCTCCCCTAGTGAATGCCACTGCTGGCAACGCGTGGGCACCAGAGAGTTACTACGACCCGCTCGTGGGAAGCTATGTTGTGATTTTTGCTAGTCGGTTCTGGCCCGAGAGCGATCCGGAGAGGACAGGGCCTCAGCCTCCAAATGTTCTCATGTACGTTACGACAGACGATTTCGAGACCTTCAGCGAGGCAAAGGAGTATCTTGCTCCTGGATTCCCTGTTATCGACGCTACCTTCCTGCCATGCCCTGAGGAAGGGCCTAATGTATGGTACCGCTTCGTCAAGTCAGAGGCCGACTACCTTGTGTACCAGCAAAAGTCAACCAATGGCATCCTAGGGCAGTGGACTGACATTGGCGCTTCCAACGGTGCGGATCGCATTGAGTTTGCGAAGCAGTATGTGAACAATGAAGGGCCGCTCGTATTTAGGGATAATAAGGATGCTGGGTTGTTTCATCTGTGGATTGATGAGAACACGATGCAGAGCTACATCCCATCTACTGCGAGAGTTCTGGATGACATGGCCGCATGGACAGCGGAGAGCATGGATGGCTTCCCGGTCAACATTAAGCATGGCCATGTGCTGCCAGTCACTCAGAAGCAGTATGACGCTGTTGCAGCCAAGTACCCGACGGTTGCTGGATACAGCAAGTAGATGCTGGAACCGCGGAGCTGAAGAAGAAATAGGAGACTGCACAGAGAGGATTGGGAGGTGCATGAATCATGAAATACGGTAGCTATCATACATGACTGTCATAAAAGAGCATTTTAGCATTTTTTCGCCTTACCCATGGCCTTGATTTCATGGGCAACTTACCTTCGGCCCCGAATCTAGCTGCCGAAGCCACCCACATGGCTTCATTAATCCATGCATACCGCTCATCGCCGGTCGTCATCCAGACGTATATGCGGAAGAAGTACTCGTCCGGCTTGACACTGTCTGCCTGCCCAGGATCAGCAAGACGCTTCATCACTTCTGGCGGCCCTCGACGCCAGCCGTTGGTCTTCACTGTGATGTAAGCAGGTTCAGCGTCATCCGTCTGTAGCAGATAATTTGTATCTATCCACGTTGAGTTCTGCGGTGTGACTAGCTGATTGTCTTGGCCGCCAGGCTATATGCCGGATGTCAGTAACGGATAGACACCTGTCCCAGAGTGGAGAACAGGCACTGCATCATCTGGTCTGACCCTTTTCAGGCGCTCCAATAGATAAATCCGACAAGTCTCTGGTCAACTTACGACAAGCGTTCCTTTACCCCACGTGGCACTCCACCGGCCACTTGTGAACCCGATCCAGTTTCTGAAGCCAAACGGTGTTGGACCGACCGCTATCTTGCCTTCTAGCTGAACATACATGCGGAAATCCAAATCCAGCTTCGGCACAGGCAGATCCACAGACTTGGCCGGGGTGCCTTCCTCAAAGTGGTCGCGAAGTTTCGCCGCTACATTGGCTGGAGAAGAGGCCGCCATGAAAATGACTTGAGCAGTGGGAGATTATAGAAGTAGAACTCGGGGCTTTTGAACGTGGTGTTCTGCTTTTGCTGGCCATATACCTGTTACATGTCAGGTATGCTACGGGAGCTTCATGTCGATGCGGGACAATGGCTGGAGCTATTTGCGGCTGGTCGGTTGTTCCGAGTCCGGCACGGGTGCATTACCGATGATTCATGAGCCTCTTCCGAGATCTTCATCGAGGCATTACTTATCCTACACATCTTACTGCGTGTAGGCTTAGGGCTGAGCGACACTGCGCTGAACGGCTTGCTTCTTGTCCGAAGCGAAAGGGTCCAGTGAAAAGATTTTCTCCTTCACAAACGGATTTCTTCTGATATAGATCACAACATCCTCAAATTCCCATTCGTTTCTAGTCTATTCTAAGCTTTGCATTCGAGATGCTCGTACCAAATTGTCATTCATACGAAAACAGGTAGGCGACTGTTTCAAAATTCTACAGCCCCTATGGCAGGCCAGTCAAGAGGTCGAATAGTTTCTTGAACTTCGGCGATCCGAGACCCGTCACTGGATCCCATCCTGGGGCAGCCTTGAACCCGTCGGTATCGCAGCCTGGGTTGTGACCCTCAGTGATCTAAAGTACCATTAGTTTTCTGTTCCATGAGCCAGAACGAACATTGAGCCTTACATCGTTGAAGACTTCAGGGTGGCTATATAGGATTTGGTTGAGAAAGCCAATGGGTCCCTTGCCTGCTAATAGTCGTGCGTCGTTGATCTTATTAATCATTGCGGCGAACAGTGGAGCCGAGGCGCTGGTGCCACCACTGACTGTCAATTTGCCTCCATCAGCGATTGCGACCAGCGCACCAAGGAGCGCAACGTCAGGGAAAGCACGTCCTGAAGCATTGTAGGTGCCATTTGGATAATTTGGTTTGTGAGCTTTGAGGTAATTCTCCACTGCAGAGTCCTGCCACTTGGAGCGTGGCAGCGTGTTGCTGAAGCCGCCTGTCGTACGTTAGCGAGGGCACAAACGACGTGAGAAAGAGAGACTACACACCTCCAGACCAGAATTTGTGATAATCATCGTCTACCGCAACCTCTGTATACTTTCCGTCAGACGCGAAGTTGATTTGTGTGGCTCCCACGGAAGTCACGTAGGGGCATGCGCCGGGGAACACAGAGCTGAAAGCTCGCAATTCAGGATTAAAAGGGTTTTTCGCGCACGTCCAGGGACCATTCACGCCCTTGTCGCCAGAAGCGACAATTACCGACACGCCCTGGAGCGCAAGTTTCATCCACTCACGACATTGGCGATTCTGGTAATGCGCGTCAAGACTGTCGGCCTCAATTCCATATGAGACGGAAAGAACATTTGGCGCCTTGAACTTTCCGCAGTCTGCGGTGTAATTGTGGCTGAAGTCTGGAAGGATCTCGTCGTATTTGGGATCGTCACCTCCGTCATAGGTGCAATAGCTCTTGTCTACTGCGTCTAAGAAGTGGTTGCCAAAACCGTTAGATTGAAGAGCACCTACGTCGTCGACCTGCCAGAGCGTGATTCCTTGAGGATGCACGATCGGATAAGCCATCTGAAGATCAAGATTCTCTTCTCCCGACGTATAGACCATGTCTTTTATGTTCCGGCCGCCATTGATGCCGAGATAGTCTGGATGAGTGCCATTGCTAATGCTAGGAAAGAGTTTATTGTAGAAAAGATTGAGATCGGCTTGTTCGTAGATATCGGCGTACCCATAGATTCCGAGGGTATTATTAGGGGCAGGTTTTCCCGCAGGACCGATGCCGTACAGCTCTGCGTATGTTAGTTTTGTTCGTGGTTGAACGCAATGGGTAGCCATACCGTTGATGCACTGTGGTGACCAGCTCTTCGCGCACCTCGACAACGATGGCACACTATTGCCAGGCACGGCTGGGATATCGATCTTGTATGGCAAGGGTGCAGAAACACGTTGCAGCTTCGGGCTAGATCGGCGGACAAGATGTTTACCAGGGTGCACGAATTCGACGTGCTTACGCATCTGATGTGGCACTTCTACACCATGACATCCAACATGATGCCCGTGAATATTGGAATGTTCGTAGATGTGACAATCTGCTCCAAATAGATCTTCATATCTTTGCGCAGTGGTTGTGAAGTCTACCACCGAGGAAGCGTGCTTC
The DNA here is from genome assembly GCA_023512835.1 of Taxillus chinensis. Classification (NCBI taxonomy): domain Eukaryota; kingdom Viridiplantae; phylum Streptophyta; class Magnoliopsida; order Santalales; family Loranthaceae; genus Taxillus; species Taxillus chinensis. The sequence goes on from JAKCVP010000035.1 coordinate 49,605, forward strand.
ACTCGAATGTGTTCTTGCGGGATACCTTCTCCGAGTAACCATTGTACGACTTCGTTGAAAGAACTCTTGCTTGGCTGCAATAGCTTGGTCTGTGAGCTGTGGGATTAGAATTATCCAAGGATAGCAGTAAAATCAAATAACTGACCAATCCTGCATGATCCAAATATTTCCCAAAATTTTGCGATCTAGGATTCGAAATGTCGAGCAACAGGTTTTCTGCTGCGTCGATATTTTGCTCATGAATCGCGATGAAACCCTTCACCGTGTCCGCTGGATGGACACGAGACACACGCTTCCAAGCCGAGTCAGAAGCGAAGTGATCTTCTGGTGTCAAGCGAGCATACGCTGCCGCGCTGGTCAAAGCAGCGAGAGCGACGCAAATGCTCCTCATCTTGCAGTTGCGAATGGACAAGACCGGCAGATTGTACAACAATCAGCAGGTTGGCGGTGGCGCCATGCCATTGTTAACACTTCATGGATCACAGTCAACGCTCCCAACGGCTCAGACCAGACTACGTCAGGAAAGTGGAACGGCTAAATTGTTTCTTATCGGACAGAGAAGCTTTCTCCTAAAGTGGTATCCCCTGAAGGTTTATGTAGGATTAGGTTCTGATTGGCTATTCTTAGTCCTCTCCATAGCTACGGTACACTAAGAACGGTGACCGGCCCTATTTTGCGTCGTTCAAGCCAGTCACGGAAAAATCCATATCTGACGTCTGTCCAGGCCAGGCACGCCAGGTTCTATTCCGGAACGCTTATCTAAGATAGCGCTTGTCCTCTTTTGTGAGAGTACAAAGATGTCTCCGGGTCTTTTCCCTGACTTCATCTCTCGACTTGAACTCCTTGCGCCTGGTTGATTCTTCATGTCGCTCAATCTCCAGAGCCTGGCAGCGCCACAAGCTGATTCCTGGCAGCTTCCATCGTACCTCATCGAAGCTTTTGCCGCGCTGCGTGGACACTTGGCATTATCCGATGCTGCTGAGCACATAGAACCAAGCTAGAAGCATTCTGGTCGAGTTTGCCTTCTTCGAAGCTGCAGTCGAAACGCTTAGCACCTCCCGCCTCGGCCAAGGACTCCCCATCTCTAAGATTTCTCCCTCAGTGAACCTGGCTGAAGCTTATCTGTGCAGACTTGGTGCTCTACGACGTCGAGGCAAACAGGAGGTAGCACCGATCATGACGACTGAGCCTATGAACGCCCCGAATATTGCTTCGCTGTTGACACTTTAGCCTTGGTAAATATCATGTTCTGCCTCGAAGCGACGCCCGCTATCCTCGCCCCGCCTGCTGGGCAATAGTGCCCTTTCCAAAGCCCCGCACTACGACCAACACTATCACTCGGCTCATCTGCCTAGCTCGCTGCCAACGATTACCTCGACACTTAGTTTCGATTTTGGCCAATAGCTGCATCACATGCCTCTGTGTCGAACTGATAGCCAGTCTCATTAAGCCAAGCAACTATGCCAGCTACTCTTGATGCGGCTAGCTATCCGATCTGGACAGTTCGGACTAGCCATGAGGCCAGATGAGTCGAATATAAGTCCCTACCGCAGTCCCGCGCGATGAGTCTTGTTGTGAATCCCCTTGCAGCAGCCGCGGTATCGTAGATACGCCACATCGACGAAAAGCAAGCCACCAAGCAAAGAGGAAAGCAGCCACGACCATGACCCTCCTCAAGGGCGAAGGCGTTCACTTTGCCGGCTCTCTTGGTCAGCCAGATGTGGAGACTGCCTTTGATGTTTTCGGTGCCCTAGGAACTCGCATCAAGCGCCTGCCAGACGGCGAACCAGGGGAAAGAGATTCTTGGTGTGTCTTCCAAAACCAAGCTTTTGGTCCGATCCCAGAGCTACAGCCAGATCAAGTATCATACGTTGACAACACAGCTTTTCACACGGAAGAGCAAGCGCTTGCGATCATTGCGCGTCTGCCGCCTGCGGAAACGGGATATGACAAGCACGCCATCTCATCGTACAAGCTGTTCAAGGAGAAGAAGAGCGCAGGCGTCATTGCGCCTGACGTCAAATTCCAAGTCTCGCTCCCGACAACCTATGCCTCCCTCTTTGTCTTCAACTCCAAGCTGCGAAAGTACCTGGAGAAGCCTTACGACGAAGGTCTATTTCGCGCCATCAAGAACATCCAAGCGGCGATCCCGCACGGGGAGTTGGCGATACAGATTGACATCGCGCCCGAGCTAGCTATGCTTGAGAACAACGTCTTTGGTCTCGATCTTTGGTTCAGTCCTGCAAAGGAAGGCTTCTACGAGCGAATCAAGAAGCAAGCCGAAGCCATTGAGTCCGATGTTGAATGCGGCCTGCATCTATGCTATGGCGACTTGGGCCACAAGCACTGGAAAGAGCCTGAGGATACTGCATTGCTGACGACGGTCTTCACTGAGCTTAAACAGTTGATAGACAGACCAATGAACTGGGTCATGCTCCCAGTTCCGATCAACAGGACTGATGACGCATACTTTGCACCATTGAAGAAGCTGCAGGAGCAAAGAGGTGACACGGAGGTCTATCTTGGATTGGTCCACGCTCATGATCCTGAAGGGACGCAGAAGCGCATCGCAAAGGCAAAGGAGGTCGTTTGGCCTTTTGGAATTGCAACCGAGTGTGGCCTTGGTAGGACACCAAAGGACGATATAACTTCCATTGTGCAGATTCTAGGTGATCAGGCTGAGTAGACTGCGTGGCGCTCTTGCGCATTATTACATTGCATATAGTAATCGATTCAAGCGTCAATTTGGGATTATTCTGAGCCTACATGGGCTTGTTACATGACTTGTGTCACGAGGTAGTTTATACTAGTGTCAGCACCGGTATTGTCATCAACACCAACAATCGTCATCTATCATTGCCGGTGAAGGAAGCCCGTATGCCTTCGCTCAAGCAAAGCCCCTCCTATGAAACCATTCAGCAACAGCATCCGACAGCGCCCGACCCTCGTCATTAAGATCCGTCTCAAGCCCATGCCCAGACCCCCGAATAATCTTCTGCTCCCAATCCGTCCACCCATCAAGCGTCCTCCCCGCAACAACAGGCGGACAAGCAAGATCCTTGTCCCCAACAATAAACAAGTTCGGAACATCCGAGATCCACTCCCTCCCCTTGTGCAACTCCTCCTCAGCAGCATAGTGATGCCCACTAATCATAGCCTTGTACCAATTCAACGGTCCCGTCCATCCATTCGCCGTAAATCGCTCAACCCACGACGATTCAGACTGCTCGAGCCCGGGAGGCGTCGAAGTCTTCCACTTCCCTGCGAAGCGCTGCCGAAAGATCTCAGCCTGGCACCGCGACTGCTCCCACGCAGTGTACACGGCAAACGTCCTCCGCTGATCCGCCTCGTGCACGGCAGCCGAGTCAAGCTGGTTGTAAAAGAGCATGTAGTCGAAATTAGGGTACAAGACGCCCGTCATATCTCTGTACTCTGCGATCCAGCGCTCTGCATCTTCGGCTGAGCCATTGGGTAGAGCGGACGGAGATTGAGGCGCAAAGGCCATGGTCACGAGTGCTTTGACGAGCGTGGGATGCCAGACTGCCAGGCGCGAGGCAAGGAAGGACCCCCAGTCGCGGCCGAAGGAGTAAATTGATGTAATGTTCTCCGCGGCGAGGAGCTCTACAATGTCATTTGCCATGCCGTGCGAGTTGTAGGCTTGTGGGTCTGCAGGGCGCGAGGAAGGTGCATAGCCTAGCGTGTAGGGGATGAGCACGGGCAGTTTGAGGACGCGGTGGACATATGTTGCCAGGAATTTTACTGCAGAAGGATCCTCGGGGAAGCCATGGAGGAGTACAGCTGTAGGGGAAGTTGAGCCTGGGATGGGATGGTGGATATAGGCGTATGTGTAATTGCGAGATGTGGTGAAGTTGCCTGTGGGAGTCAAGTCTATGGTCGGTGTCGTTGGATACATTTTCGGTTCCTGCTCAGCAGCTGAAGATGCTGAAATTGGCTGGGTGAGTGTTAGAAAACCGGTAATGAGGTGCAAGAAATGCATGACTTGTATGATTATATAAACGGTGTATGCTGCAGGTGACTCACGGCTATCGTATGTCTATCCGGACTGAGATCGTCTTTATATCATGCTGAGTCTGTCGGTCAGGCGACGTTGTTAGGCCGTGTACTTGCCCTGTTGCGTCAGTCGAGTATGCGGAAATGAATAAGCAGACTGCAGAAGAGAGCCAAAGAGGTATGGTATTATCTCACATAGCCGACATGGCGTGTAGGGTCCCATCGTTGTTAGCGCCTTTGGCCCCCCTTTTCCCCTCTTCATTGGCCCACGTGCGGTCGAAAACTGCTATGCCGCTGCTTGGCGAGCTTTTGTCAGCGAGCTAATGATTGACATTGTGCCACATCAATTAGTAAGACAAGCGGCGTGCGTGATCTCGCGTAGCTATGACTGTTCAGAGTGTTGCCCTGTAGGGCCGTAATTGACGAAATAGCTACCCATTTTGATGGTCTGGGACATTTCAGCCGGGACCTGAGCAGTGCCCAGCGTAGACAAATCGAGACTGACACGGTAACCTGTCTGGATGCCAGCTCTCGATCGCAAATATAAGCGCTGAAGCTGAAATGAGCAGTGCTTCTAAGTAGCTTCAGAGTTAGCAGGATGATATGATACGTGTGTGCGGTAAATATGTGACAGTACAGGGACATCTCAATCACAACAAGGAACAATTACTGATGCTCTTAAAGAATGCGTAGCTCTATATTGGCGATGGAGTGAACGCTCAGCATATTCAGAGAGTTCAGCACAGATCATGACACTGCTATTGCAATCCCGGAGGTTGAAAACTGATATGCTCCTGTCCATGTCAAAACTTCGGCAAGAATCATTACTCTTTCGAGCCAAGGATTCATGAGCCAGTAAAGTAATCTCCTTCATTGCAACCTTTGATGTTATGGCGTGGGTTGAATGAACGGCATGAGCGACAATGTCACTAGCCCCCATGCCACAGTACCCAACGCACTTTGCACGATCCGTCCGTAACTCCTGAGTCACGAGAATGCATGACTAATTCATCACGAGAAGGTATGCATAAACGTCTTCGGCGGCGTTCTGTAGAGCTCGCACCGAGATACACGACCCACGAATAAATCCCACATTGAGGTAACTTCAGGGTTGAACCTCAGATGTGTGTTTTCTACAACGGGCAAGTCCTTTCGCCATTGATTTATGATCTCGAGCGTATTTTGATTTCGATATAATGCCACAATCTTCAGATCAGGTACATCTGAGCTTGAAGTGCGGCTCAGAGTTCCGCAGTCCGTTTCAAAATGCAAACGTAGATGCAAACAAAGTGGATTACTCAAGACATCGCAAGTGTACGTTCATCGAGCCATTACCACTTATTAATTGAAACACTACGCATAATGGGGATCGTGGCAATTATGATGATTCATTCATTCCCCAAGACAACGTATGCAAGTTGACAAGCAAGCAAATTTCGTCCCATTCGGGAAAGTCCAACACCAACCTCATCTTCCCTTGTCAGAATACATACTCGAATCGCCATAGCATTCAAAGAACAAAGTCCTTGCCTTCTTCTTCTTCAATCCCAGGATTATCGCGAAGAACGGCCTGGGGCACGTGCACACGGTCACAGTTTCAAAGAATAAGACACATTGTTCGTCGAAGCTCTTTGTTCGTCATTGACCTCTGTCTACCCTCTTCCAAGATCGGCCATCATGTTCGCGACGCATGACCCTACGTCTCTTTGCCTTCTTTATCTTGCTCTCGTCGCACTGCTTGAGTTTTCCATCTTTCGTCAAAAGTATACCTTCGAATTGGACGCCCACCGCGCAGATTTTGTCGTCACCTGCAAAACGTACAATCGATCTAGCCGAATCTTATTGACGCTTATTCGCCAACTATCCAGTACGACAACACCGTAAACCTACCTCTCGCGCACCGAGAAACACCGCAAAACTCCGCGTTCTGCGATTAAGGACGGACCTTACAATGCAGCCTACGACCATCATCCTCTCTCTCGGTCTAGCTACGCTCTCCTCAGCTGGTCTTGGCTTAGCAGGTGCAGGCTGTCTCACCGTATGTGCCGGTAAGTCCGATCCTCTGCATCCTTCATTTCTCCCTCCCTCCTAAGGTAGCTTTCCTTTGTTCCCATTTAGTCTAGCCTTTACTCCACTTTCCACACCCGCTCCAAAGGCAGCCACCCCATCTTCATCACCAGCACATCTGTTCTCGAAAAAAATTGAAAGGATGAATGAATGAAAGCTAACATGTACCCGCACAGCAACAATGGAAATCAAAGCAGTAAGCGACATGGGCTGCACAAAAGGTGACTTCAAATGCTACTGCTCCAAACCCAACTACGGCTTCGGCGTGAGGGACTGTGCGCAACAGGCCTGCCCCAAATACGCGAATGATGTCATTGCCTCTGTTCTCGGCGCTTGCACTACTAATTGAATTGATGTGCGAGAGACGTTTTGGAATGACTGGTTGTGTTGACGTGGATGGTACAATGAGAGGAGAAGCCAGAGTCAGTGGAGGGATCCAGGATGTCTATCGTGAATTTGAGAGGCGATTG
>JAKCVP010000036.1:0-56056 GCA_023512835.1 Taxillus chinensis
CCATCTTTGATCTTGTTCTAGACGCATCTCCACTAGCGCAGTATTGAGTGGATCACGGCTCATATACCGAATGAGTTCTAGCCGTTCGCTCTCCGTGTTTGCATCGTCGTAGAGGAGGCTCACCACTCGGCTACGGATAGGTAGCGGGCTTCTATGCATATGTACCTCGCGAATCAGTCGGTATAGTGACAAGACTCGAGTCTGCCATCCATTCGCTCGCTAATCTTCGTTGGAAGTGTGCCTTTCGAGCCTACCGCAGTATTATAGCACGCCACAAATTCCTTTCGCGTGATAGCTACATCTAGAGCCGCTCCCTTTCGATACCGTCGGCGGTCCCCGCAGCATGCGATAAAGATGCCTGGACCCCTACAATAGCTCGTTTAAGCGCCACGATAAAATCCTTTGGACTAATCACGGTAGGCAAAATATAGTATACTTGTATACGTCTACTGTCTTCATAATACGATGGGGGCCATTTCGAATCCTGTGTTTCGGCATGGCTGTACGGTTGTTTTTATTATAATATAGCTTCAAGTAGTGAAAAATCATGCAGGAAAAGGGCGACGGTAGTATCAGACCTATAACACGTTCTCCGAGACTATACAAGGTATATAATTGCTGAGCCACCTGTGCCACGCTCTACTGAGTACAGCGCTAATTCGTGTCCTATCCATTGGTCTATGTATCAATTAGAAGCGAAGCCACTGCCGTTGCCGAGATACTTAGCTCTCGTCTGAAAGTATAATATACTACCCACCTGATCCACGTATAGTATAAACGGGATCCAAAGAAAAAAGAGAAGTACTACTCTTTCGCCGGTAATACTAGGATCGTCTCCTGTACCGTACGAGTGGTATCTAGGGCGAATCGAATAGGCTAGTCGATATATATTATAATAGGATAGCAAAAAACATACAACACGCGATGTTCACATCTGGTCACCCACGATATTACTAGGCACGCGCTTATAGGCTTAAGTACGGGAGAGCGGACGGGATCCCCTGCTATCCTATAGCTGTGGTCGTATGTGAAGATTAAGTTGCAAAATTAATGCATATCCCCTCAATTCAATGTTGAGACCCGGGGGCAGACCGGCCCAGCGACGACGCGTCACGTGAGGGAAACCCTCCCTACGTGCGATACTTGATCTAAGTGAGCACGGTCTAGCATAACATTTGGGATATGAGAATGGAGGTCCGTCAAAAAATTCAAGATCAGAGTGTCTCGAGACACAGTGATAGATCAGTAGACTCCTGAGATAGATCTGTGCCTGTGAGGTCTTGGGCAGTAGGCACGTTGGGCTGGGCCATGTTCTTCGTAGAGAAATGATCAAATCACAAGCAACCACGACAGCCATGTGACTTGGTGAGAGACTATAGAGTTTGCCCGGAAATCTTCGCAACGAGTGATAGATGCATTGGATTTTCCATTCTCAGCTCTGTGCTAAGAGCCGACCCCGAGTTCCTAGTCCCGAGCTCGGCAAGACTTCAGACTCTAACCTGGTCAGTGATACTTTTCTCGTTCTGCTCGTCCTCTCTCTCCGTTCTTCTCTGTCTTCGTCCTCCGTTCATCCCTTTTGTGCCCATCCAAGGGAAGAAGAAAGTGAGCCTAGTCATCAAGACAAAAGACTACGGAAAACGCCGACCGAATGCAGCGTCCTGCTTCCATGAGAAGCCGTCCAGCCCATCATCAACTATCGCCTCGCCATTTCTCAATAAAAACGCCTCGGGTGCATGATCATTCATGAACGTGCGCCATGCATCCTGAACAGGAGCCTAGTCCCCTCCCGTTAATATCAATGCTGTGTATGAAGAATGGACGTCCGAGTCGTGGATCGTAAGAGTCGTGCAGTTTTAGATCATTCAAGCCTTGCGCCTCCCATCCTGGTCGTAGGTGCTACCTGTAGCTCGAATGACCGGGAGGATGTGCAGCGGCTTTTGCTTCCCGCTCTCTACGGATCTTGACGGCTTCAGTCCCATCATCTGCCAAAGGCATGGTGAACCACTCGTGCTTGAGGGCCTCCTTGGCTGTGATGCGGTCTTCCGGTTTGTAGACGAAGATCTTCGAGAGCAAATCCAGAAACGCATTGTTGAAATCAGTAATGGGTGGGATGGTCTCCTGCGACGACGTAGACGCGTTAGTTGGTGCAGTACTAGGACTAGCACTTGGCCGAGGCTCAAATTTACTTACGTCCAACGTCTTCATGTTCTTCACGTATTTCCGAGATTGTCGAGGCGTCTCAGAATTTGGGTAGTCGAGTCTGAACGCGCGGGGAAGGAAGTACTGTGCGGCGCTGTTCTTGTTGGTCGCTCCCCGGTGTCCTCGCACTCTTCGAATGATATCTTGATCGAACTTCTTATTACAGACTGCCTCCATCATAGCCAGGTGTTCCAGGTTGTCATGGGTCTGAAAGAGAGCGTCGCCTGTGAAAAACTCTACCAGGATGCAGCCGATTGACCAGATATCACATGGGAAGCTCCACCCCAGATTGAGGATGATCTCGGGTGCTCGATAGTGGCGGGTCGAGACCACTGAAGAATGATATTCGTCGTCAAAAGTTGCAGATCCAAAATCGATAAGTCGGATCTCGGGGTTCAGGAGAACCTTTCGGTACTTGGCAGTACGTTGCGTCCCACGGGTCGATGAAGGTATGTTCCGGTTGTACGTGAATGTTTGATAGTGACTGTTGACCAGAAGAATGTTTTCTGGCTTCAGATCAGTATGGATGAGGTTAAGGTCATGAAGAAATGCAACGCTCGTGAACAGTTGTCGAGCGAAGGATTGAATATGCGTGCTGGGAAATGGCACGAAGCTATTGCCCTTGAGGAAGTCGAAGACACTGGATCCGAGCAAATCTGTCACAATACAGATATGGTTCCGGTAGTCAAAGCAGTGCCGCAGGTGTATGCAGTTGTTGCGGTTCTGTTTGTCGTTGAGAGCTAGTGTTGAAAGAACTCGCAATTCGATCCTGCTAGCATCTCGATACTTCTGGACTGCACGGATGATCTTGATGGCTACACGTTTGCCGGTCTTGAGGTCTTTGGCCTCGACGACCTTGCCAAAGGTTCCTTGACCGAGTAATTTTACAATAGAGTCTGCTCAGAATGTCAGTATAAAACGAGAAGAGAGATGTACGGGGTCACAAAGGACTAACATTGCTCTGTCAGTGGAGAGTCCGCTTGAACGATGTAATGGCCGTCGTCGTCGTCGAACTTTATGTTCATATGTCTGGCGGACTATCAAAGCTGTCAGCACATTCTCTGATACTCAAAGATAATCACAAGGGACATACATCTTTGACAATCTGTACTTGCACCTCGTTCGCCTTGATTGGCGGATTGGGAGGAGGATGGTACGCTCCCCATTTGACTGTTTGGCCAACGACCTCGACTTCCTCGTCGTCGTCGTGGTATCGAGGTGCGCGTTTCCGCTTCTCTCCAACCTTTGCAGCACTCAATTGTTGCTGTGCCTGAAGCTGCTGCTCCTGCTTGACCTGCTGTTGCTGACGGTAGCTACTGGCACTGCTGGTGCTTGCCGAGCCGTAAGATGTAGGGGCCGTTGAATACGGAACAGCAGAGGTAGTGCGGCCTGCTGAGTCTGACCCACGCGAGGATTTGGACTCATCATGAAACTTTGTAGGTTCTGCTCGGTGTGAAGAGTTCTCCGGCTTCGCAACAGAGTCAACCCTCCGACGCTTCTCGACATGGCGGCCGTCGCCTCGTGAAGAAGCTGCAGTGGCATTCTGCGAAGCGGTATACTGGGTATTGGTAGGACGTCTGCGCGGAGGATGCGGAGAGTCGTCGTCGATGACAATGACCTCCTTTGGCAAGCCATTCTTGTAGAAATCGTTCCAATCGGCCTTCTTTGCGGAATTGCGCTCGCGCCTCTGAGAAGCCGGAGGCATCGTGTTGGCGGGAGTGGCAGAAGAGTAGGCTATAGAAGCATTGCTTGGTGGATAATGGGGATGCGATAAAGACTGCTGACGTCCTTCGGACGTTGTTGACTGTGTAGTTGTGCTAGGAGCGTAGCCGGAAGCGTAAGGTGCTGGGCGAGTAGAGGAGGCGCTGGCGGGCTGTGCGGCGGGCGGTTGATTGCGATACGAAGAGGAGGAGTTTGAAGAATATTCGGGCAGTCTGGTGTAGAATGGGTGCGTGGGTAATGTGGCAGTGACGGTTGAGGGGGTAGACATGGTTCTGCGAGGAAGAGTTGCCCTAGCAAATTAGGTCAGAACGAGAAGGCCGTCGGCTCGGCCACAGGTGACAACCAGCAGCGTCAAGGTGACAACAAAGAGTGACACTCACCTAGATGAGGGCTGCACAGAGATTGAGGGCAACTAAGCGGTCATTGAGGCTGCTCAGTGTGCTTTGTTGCTGGTGTGGGCAGATTTCGAAAGGGCTTTGGAGCAGACCGACTACCGGAACAAGACGGTTTGTTGAGGGCTGCACGACGGCCAGCGAAGAGCGATTCTGCGCCCCAAAGACACAGCAAGTGGGGGCAGGGAGGAATAGAGAAGGGGACGACAAGTTGTAACGGCAAGTTCAGAGGGGTGGTGGTGAGAGAGAACCCGAAGCGTCAAAGGTGGAGTCGTGGTGGTAGTGAGGGAGGATTGGCGTAGGTGCTACGCACGACGTGGGTTGGTCAGAAGCGCAAGGCACAAGAGGGAGGTAGCCAACAACGCTCAACCGGATAACGAGACGAAGGCGAAAAGCTCTTGTGCGTGTGCGTGAGACAGGCAAGACGGTCGCCGCTCTCGTTGCCGTGTATTCGTGCCTGGATTTTGCTTCCTCACTCGAGGGCAGCCGTGAATCGTCTTTGCCTCTGGGCGCCTGTAACTCAGCCCAGCATCGCCCGTTACAAATTAGATCGAAGCAACGACCCAAGTCGGTTCCAAGCGGAACTCAGCGCCCCCTCCCCTCGCCCTCCATGTCTGCTATTTCCCTTAGCTGATCTGCTGATACACATAGGCCAATTCTCCGTGCAGCTGCGTGGCCGGGCATCCCTTCGGCAACATCGTCAAATCGTCTGGTCTCAGGAGCGGCTGCCCGGCGCTGCCCTCGCCGCTACCACTACTGTCACGCACGCAAATGGGCAGAGCTCCGCACCTTACACTTGTCTAGTACACCTACAGAGAGGAGAGAGAGAGCTACTGCGTGACTCGACATGCGCTGTCGCCCTCGACCACTCGTAAACCTGCCAGACCCTTCCCTGCCTCTGGCTCTCCTGTCTTTAGAGAATGGCGTCAGTACGAAGCGCCACATTCAGACCCCAACGCTCGCGCCGTTATCGAGCACCTGCGGCTGGTCGTGTGCCTCGTTTGAAGCCTCTCTTTTCAGGCCGCTTATAAAGGTATGAAACCAAGACATGAAGAAGCGTGCCTCGATCGCGTTGTCCTTAGCCGCCGCACTTGTCTCAGCCTCGCCCCAGCATCTACAATCCACCAGTGCTCCTGCCCTGTACCCCATAATAATAAGCGACCTGAGTGCCACCTGGGCTCTACGCACCTCGACATGAATGCTGCCCGGCGATTATGTACATCCTCTTTGCACGTGCGCTGTCAACGTCCTTGGTCGTTGTTGCTATAATCCAAATATGAGGCTGTGTCCCAGAGACCCCAGCATCTGGCCTCGAAGTTTTGAATGTCGATCTCGATGACCACTCGTGCAACTTCACTGCTGAGATGCCTCTCAGCCCGAAAGCTTCAATCGCAACCTTCGCTTTGATCTCCTTATTTCTTGCCCTTTTTCTTTGCCTCTACTTGTGGCACAGCAGATGAGGGCCCGCCACCACCTCCCATCATCCCCGGCAGACCTCCCATGCCTCCCATTTGGCTCATCATATCCTTGAACAGATTCTCACTGACGCCGCCTCCACTGACCGCGGCGCTGTGGAAAGGCAGCACCGTGCCCATTTTCCACCCACGAGGTACAGCGGGTGGCTCAGGTGGCTTATCCTGCTTCATTCCCTGGATCTGTAGCCGCATAGGTGAGTCTTTGGTAGTGGGATGTGCACGAAGGTACTCTGCAACGCGAATGTACAGGTGATGCTCTGGACCTTTGTCAGCACTAGTCTCACGTTCTTCATGCTTTCCTGCGGTGATGACACAAAGCAGAAGCGCACTAGACTTACTATTCTCCACCTTGACTCTTGCGGCAGGTCCTTCTTTAAGGTTCACGCGCACTCGCCCCGGATTTGCCCAGTCTTGCGGATGTATCTTTTCCGGCTCAAACACAATCTCCAATCCCAGTGCAGCAACCGCATCGCAGAGATCTCTTGCCAGAGGGTTTTCAACCCCCAGCTCAGCTCCAACTCGCCGTCCCTCGTGCCGACTGCGCGTCTTGTCAAAGTAAATAGGGTACAGACATTGCCAGTTTTTTATCTTTTCTCGTGACTGTGCGCTATTGGCTATCGGGCCTGACGGGCGCGGGGCATTCGCTTGCGAGAGCAGCGACGAAGACTGCGACGTTGCGTGGGAGGGGTGTGTGGGGTCGAGCTGAGAAATGTCAATCTCTTCCGGATCAGAGTCTGATAATTCTTCTATGCGGGCGTGATTGGCCATTTGTGGACACTTCTGGTCTGTCTTGCCCCTCGGCGAACGCTGAATCGAGGATTTTGGGAGGGGAAAGGGCTTGTGCAGCTGTATGAGATTCAATGAGGTGACCGATGGTGGTTGGACAGAGTCAATACAAAAGTCCTATCATGGAGTAGCGCCGCATGCGTCGGCATTTGTGCGCCCCGATGCCCTCCAAGAATCATGACACACCATGATGTTTTTGCTGGAGGAATGCAGTGGAAATTAGATGGCATTATCATGAGCGTTGACTTCGCCCAGACCCTCCCAGATCACGACTCAAAGGACACATGGCTCGACTCGGTACCCTTGAGAAGGCTAATCAATTTGAAGACGGACGTACAAACGTCGGTAAAAGTGCATTAATACAAGGTAGCTACCTACCTACCTACTACACCAAATAAACATAGACCTTCATACCTAGCCTATACGACACCTGGCACCTTACCCGCTGATGATTGAATCAATACGTAACTTTCATGATGCTGAAACAGGCCCTGGCAAGTCAAGTGCCTACGCCTTGCCCAACATTTTCAGTACTTCCTCCTTCTCCTCCACAGGTAGCATGCTCAGTACCTGTGCAACACCCTTGAGACCGCCCTCCTTGTTGCTTCTCATCAGGGCCGCAACGTCGTATGCAACACCCTCGGACTTAAGTGCCTCTACACGAGCGTGCACATCCTTGCGGTTCTCCTCGTACCACATGGCAACAGCCATGTCATCGTTGTCGAAGTCGGTGACGCCAGACCACAAGCGGAGACGCTCAATGTCTGCACCACGGTTGGTGAGTTCCTTCGACGACGCAGCCGCCATACGCTTGAGAATATACTCCTCATTCAATCTACGGCGTAGACGCCAGTAGAAGAAGCGGCGAGCCTTGACCCATTGAAGTGGTTTCCTGATGGTGCCCTTGGCAGCCATGCGACCAGCTCGGTCGTGAAGATCGGCAAATTGATGCGCAATCTGTCCATACACGGGCAGCAGCAGTTGCTCGCGCTCGTTCATGGCTTGCTTGATCTGGTCAAGGTCCTCGCGAGGGGTGGCCGGGTTGTTCAGCTTAGCCTTGAGCTCGCCATAGGCGGTATCGAGGCGAGCCATCGTCTCAAGCTGACGGTCCTTGCGGTACTTGATGCCGATGATACCTTCGGGCTCCAGGACACCACCACGAGAATCCTCGTCTGCATACATTTCCATATACTTCGCATTGATGGTAGGGTCGACGACGACCCAGGATCCACCACGAAGCTCGCCGAATGGGGGAATGTAGATGAAGACGGGCTGCTCGTAGCCGACGAGAGCATCGACAATGTACGAACCATACTTCAAGACCTCGTTGAACATGTCACGCTGACCACCCGAGAAACCACGCCAGTTGGCCAAGATCATCAAAGGCAGTTGTTCGCCCTTGTTGAAGTCTCGAATTGCCTGAGCAGTCTTGAAGGCTGAGTTGGGGTACCACACTCCACCAGCTTCTGATGTCACTTGCTCGCGTGAATCAGGGTTGGCCGGGTCTGCAGGTGTCACGTTCTCAACTGAACGAGTCTCAACTGCGATGACACCGACGGGAATACCACCGAGCCGTGCGCGACCGCATACAACGGTGCGCGCCCAGCCGCCAAGAGCTTCATCGAAAGAGCCACGGTCGAAAAGGCCAGACTGGAAGCCAGCCTCGTCTTCTCTGCCGGCAATGAGCCATCGTGGATCATATGCTTGCTTTTGAGGTGGACAATACACAATGTCACGATCCCAAGTGTCGACGGCGGGCGAGATCGGTACCGGGTTACCCTTGCGGTCCGGGACGAAGGACATCCATCGCACAATCTTCGAAACACCCTCGAAATCGTCATTTGCAGTCATGTGGGAGACACCGTTCTTGTACATGATCTGTGTGCCGCCCAGTTGCAGGTTGGAAGAGTACACCTCACGGCCGAGGAGCTTGTTGATGGCAGGAGCTCCGGTAAGAATGATAGGTTGACCCTCGATTTGAATCGCACGTTGACCGAGGCGGACGAGGTAAGCGCCAATACCTACGGAGCGGCAAGTGACCAGTGTGATTGTGAAGATGTCATCATAGGCGCGAGCAGTCTCGCCAGCGATGAGACCAGAACCCTTCAGACACTCAACACCGAGACCATCTTCTAGACCGATGATGGTGGTGATCTTGTGACGGATCTCGCCCTCATCGGTGATCTTTTCAGTGATGACAGCTCGCTTCTTGCCGTCCTCGAATCGTGCCTTGACGTCCGCAGTAATGTAAAGGTACTTGAACCCCTTCTCCGGCTTCGTTGCATCGTTCCACGCAGCACGGAAGTAAGGAATCAGCTCTTCAGCCATGCCAATGCGAGCACCAGAGTTGGCAGAAAGATAGATACGCGGAATGCCCAGCTTTCGCGCCAGCTCCGAGCACTTGTGGAAGAAGTTGTCTTCCGCAGGGCCGAAGGAGCCAATCTTGAACGTGATATCATTGGCAACGATTATGAAGCGGCGTCCACGAGGGTATTCTGGTGTTCTTGCAGTGACAATCCAGCCAACCATACCAACAGTGTTGGTTCCGGGCTCGCGTGAGACTTCAACCAGATTGCTCTGATCGTCAAGCACAAGCTCACTATACTCGATGCATTCGCCTTGAGGAGGTTGCTTTTCGCGCAGGTGAGGGAGCTTGCTGACAATCTGGTTCCAGCTGTTTTCAATTGCTTGGCGGAACAGCTCAGGGAAATCGTACACATATTGAGTTCCCATGATGTGAGCCTTGTAGCGCTTCGGTTGCAAAGCACCCTTTGTGGGGTAGGGTGTGCTGACTGGGCGCAGGTGCATTTGACCAATGCGGGTGGTACCACCAATGCTGTGGAAGAGCCACTCACCTTTGTCAGTCTTGCGCTCCTCGTAGAGCTCAACATCAATGATATAGCCAGAAGTATTGGTGACAATCACACGCAAGGGGTAGGGATTGCCTGTCTTGGGATCAGTGCAAATAATGCGAATCTCAGCACCAGTGACACGAAGTCTCCAAGCGCGGCGTCCAAATCGCTCCAAGAAGCCACCGAGAGCTTCTTCAACCTCGCTAGGATCGAGCGGGAACACCAGAGAGAAGTTGATAAAGATATGGTTCATGTCTGAGTTGTTATTGCCGATGATCTCGAGAGCATCAAGGATGTCGTTCATGATCCGGTCAGCCTCAGATGTCATGTATTCTGCAGCGGGAATGTCGTCCCGAAGACGACCAGGTCGAACGACAGCACGGGTGAAGTAACGTTTGTCATTCTCTGCGCCCTTCCCAAGAGCCTCGTAGACGTGGATGTTGCGATTCTCAGTGAACACAGGCTTGATGTTGAACTTGCTCAAGCGTCCCAGTTCCAGTTGGAATGCGAGAGCAGGCTCGATGTGACGAATTGACATGTCTTCCTCGTAGTTGGGACCACGGAATGTGAAGTACCCAGGGTACGATCCGTCCTTGTGGCCGCAGATGAATGTCAAGCGACGTACTCTTCGTGCGAGGAGCTCATCACGGTAGTCATCAAGAATGGGCTTGATGCGGGCCAGAACATCATTGTCGTCACTGCTCTCGGCATCACGGACTGCGACATTGCAAACGGATGTCAGCTCGTCCGTTGTGTCAATTGGAGTGACCTCGGGGCGACGAGACCTGGAGAGGTCTGCCATAAGACCAGTGCTGATGTTCTTCTTGATCGTGCCACCAGTCATGGGGAAAACATCGAGAGCGCGGGCAAGATACTCATCAGCGTCCTCGATGAATTGTACAGGCACGATGGCTCCTTTACGCACAGGCTCGCCTTCGCTGCGTGTGTTCAAGTAGGACATGTCGCTAATGGAGTAGATCTTTTTGAAGGGGTTCGAGTTTTCGAGCCCAGGTGTTGACGGCGTCTGAGGGTGGGAGACATCGACGGGTAGACCGTATTCAGAGGCGCCAACCTTTCTAAGGATGAAGTCCCAAGAGAGGATGTAGGGGACGTCGCCGTCAGTGTGATAATCTATACCCTTCAAAGTGTAAGCACGGTAAGCGCGGCGAATATAAACTTCCAGGGCAGCTAGCGAGACCCAAGCGTCGTTGTGAGCGAAGAATGACGGCAGCACATCGAACACTGTGTATCTGGAATCCACGACATCCTTGATGACTTCGAAGTCTGGTGAGCGATGTTCCCACCCACTTTCTCCATATCGTGACTCGAGGACAGATGAACGCAGAATGTGTTCCATCTGAGACGTCCGCTCATCAAGAGACGGCATAGCGCATTGAATGAGCACCTCGCGAGCCTTTAAGGAAACCTTTGCAGTTGCACGATTCTCCAGCTCTGCGAGTCTCTTTAGCACGGGGCGGAAGTGCTTTCCAACATTGACCGAGCCAGGCTTGTTGGGCTTGTACTGCTCGAGTATGGCGACCACGAGGTTGTTCTTGCCAGCGGTGCGAGCGTGTGACAAGACGGTCTGCACAACTAGGTCGAGATTGTCCTTATTCTGGTCGCGTAAAGTGAGGATGACATCCTCATCACGTAGCGTCCGTGACGAGAACTGCGACTCGACAGTAATGAATTGTTCTAGGAGATCGATGAAGACGTTGTACTCGTGAACTTTGAGGCCATCGGCATACCGGTTCATAACGTCGACGAGCGGTGTCAGTGCGGACTTGAGTATCGCAGCATCTCCGGGCTCTGTGTTCTCCTCGAGAAATCGGGAGAAGGCTTTGGCAAGCTGCTTGGATGGAAATTCGAGTCCACGAGCTTGTGACCTCTCGACAATCTGGGCGAGCTGTGCATCGAGCTTCTGCGGCATACGGGAGTGGAGCGCCGAGGCTTGCGCATTCCACTCACCGTAGGGCAGCGAAGCATCACGGAGAACCTCGATGAGCTCGTTCAGAGTCTGGTTCATGATAACCTGGTTGTCGTAGCCTGACATAATATTGCGCAGGATGCCGAGAAGCAGGCTAAAACGCTGAGGGGGCTTGTTTCCGAGCACGGTGGGTGCACCAAAGTCGGGGAGTTGGCCCAGGAAAGGCTGAGCAGACTTGACACGCGAGGGGTCGTCAAGAGCGAGTATACCAAGGATGTCGCCGGCTTCGAGAGTAGAGCCCGGCTGTTTGATAAGGTTGACGGTACCATCCTCTTGCGCAATCAGCGGCATGTACATCTTCATGACCTCGACCTCTGCAAAAGCTTGTCCTTTCTTGATGTGCTCACCATTCTCGACAGTGAACTTGACGAGCTTACCAGGCGACGGCGTCCGAAGCTGGGTAGGGTCATTCTCCTGCTCAAGCAAGCAGGTCTTGCTATCGACACTCAATCGCGTCGCGCCAACTTCGTCCTTCCAGTAGACGTTGTGGCTCTTGCCACCAAGGAGGACAAGCAGACCGCCGTCTGCAAGCGCACGCACGCCAACAGCACATCTTGAGCCGTTAATGAACAGTGTGTAACTGTCGAGGCTTGACCTTGTCGCGGTGAATTTGTAGCGGTAGCCCTCGTAGATGAAATCTGCAGGGAAAACAGTCTTCAGGGTGTCCTTTGAAGGAACTTGTCCTTTCTCCAGGTTGGTGCGATAATCGTTAATACAGGACTCGCTAGCGATATGTGCACGAGTGACGGCGCCGCAAATGACGGCAATCATTGGATCAGGCCTCTCGGCCGTCAAGCGCTTGGAAATCAGTTCGTCAAGCCATCCAGTCGTAATGGTATTTTGTTCGAAAGCTGGGGTCTCCAAGAGCTTGATCAGGTACTCAACGGTCGTCCTGAAATCGCCACGAATGCTGAGTTCCTTCAGGGCCACCACCATGTGTTTCCGCGACGCCGTACGGTTCTCACCGTAGGCGAAAATGTGACCGAACTGCGAGTCGGAGAAACTGTGAATACCACCAGCGGTACCGACAGAGAAGTAGCCCCAGACGTTAGAACTACTACGGAAGTTCAGCTCGTGCATCGTACCACCAGAGGGCTTGAAGCCCTCGCCAGGGTCCTCGGAAGTAATGCGGCACGCAGTGGTGTGACCCTTGGGTCTTGGCCGCCGTTGTATCTGCTTGCTGTCTTCTTTGGTGAAACCGAAGTCGATCTGATTAGTCAGGTTCGCGTCAGCGCCGTACAGCAGCCTGATGTCACGAATGCGATGTAGAGGAAGACCCATGGCGATTTGCAATTGCGCTGCAGGCAAGTTGACACCGGTGACCATTTCCGTAGTTGGATGCTCGACTTGAAGACGGGGATTTAGCTCGAGGAAGTAGAATTTGTCGTCAGCGTGTGAGTAGAGGTATTCGACGGTACCGGCGGAGACGTAGCCAACCAGTCTACCGAGAGATACGGCAGCCTTCTCCATAAGCTCAAAGGTGTCAGGTCCTGCGACTGTGACTGGCGCCTCTTCGATGATCTTTTGGTGTCTTCGCTGGACTGAGCAATCTCTGCCGAACAAGGAGATGTTCTGACCATACTGATCAGCCAACAATTGGACTTCCAAATGTCTAGCCTGGCCCGCCAGCTTCATGATGAATATGGGAGAGCCAGGAATCTCGCTTGCGGCTGCTCTGTACAGTGAGGCAAAGTCCTGCTCGTTTTCGACCTTGCGGATACCCTTGCCGCCGCCGCCTTCAGAAGCCTTGACCATGACTGGAAATCCGATCTTTTTCGCAGCCGCGAGTCCTTCTTCGACGGAATGCACGCAACCCTTGTCATAGATGTCTTCGTCCACGGTGACAATCCCATGCTCGTCGACGCGCACGGTGTCGACGCCTTCACCTGACCATGGTATACAGGGGACTTTTGCATGTTGAGCAACGATTGTCGACGAAATTTTGTCACCAAGGGATCGCATGGCAGACCCCGGAGGACCAATGAAGACAATCTTCTTCGGCGAGGCTGCCAGAGACTCTGGTAGTCTTGGGTTTTCCGAGGCATGACCCCTACAAATGTGAGTTTGCGATCTTGCACAGGTTTTTGAATTGCAATACGCACCAGCCTGCCCAGACGGCATGCACGTCCATGCGCTCGGCAACATCTACTATCAGATCGACATTGGCGTAGTTGTTGTTATTCGTACCGCCAGGAACCTAAAAATCAGACTAAATCAGCCTCGGTCCGCAACGATAATGGATGTATACGGTACGAAGGCGTCGCAAGGGCGCATCGCCAACGCTGTGGTGGCAACTTGTACGCGACCATGAAAACATGTAGGGGCTGTCAACGTACCTCTACGTATTGATCTGCCATTCGAATGTAGTCGGCGTTTGCCTTGAGATCCTCCGGTGTGGCCATGACTGTGAATTGTATCGCGCGCTCGTCGGAGAAGGTCTCGTACGCCCACTTTCGTACTGACCGAATCATTTTTACGGCGGCAATACCATTGTTTGCAATTAGAACCTGTGCAGAGTGTCAGCGCTGCGCATCAAGTTGCGGAATGAAGAGGGTAAGAGCGTGGGCGTGTGTTGCCCCGCGCTGCTCGAGAGTGCGTACATTTGTAATAACCGTGTGACCATCGTGAGATTGTACAAAATCCTTGACCTTGCTGGGCGGTGCCGAGCCCAGATGATTTCCGCCGATAAAGTGAGGAGCCAGATTGTGCTTTGCAGCATAGCTGCTCGGGTGACCATTTGCGTGGCCATTGGCCCGCACAGGCAGCGAGCCGTTGGTTGCGGCCATTGTGAGGAGAGAATTGGGAGAGGGAGGAGAGGAGGATGAAGGAAAGAAACTCCTCGGAAAATGTAGTTATCGGGGTATTCAAGGAGAGGCGAGGAGAAGGTTGTGGAGGGTGAAAGATGGGGAGGACGAGGCCGGAGTAGAGCTCAGCGAAAAAGGCCCTCGGAAAGGTTGCTGGGCCAGGAATGCTGGGGAAGCGTCCGTCGGTGGTCCGTCTACCTGGCGGGACGTCTAGCCCGATGCGTCAGATGAGTTGAGGAAACTCTGATTCGGCCTTCTGCAGAGCGCAGGCTGTTCGCTTGTGCTTGCGATGCCCGTCTTCGGCCAGCGCGGAATGGATTCAGCAGATGATTCTGACGGGGTCCCAGGCCCCGTCGCTACTCGACTGAGAGAGTGCGCAGAGACGGCAGGGTCAGCAAGGTCGCTGACGTTGATGCAGGGCAGAGGAGCTAGCGGAGTGAGGCTACTTGACTAGCCTGTCGGTGCGTTTTGAAGAGTGCCGCTCGCGGCGGTTGCTCAAATTAGCTGCAAGATTGGGAGGGGATGGTGCTCGGGGAGAGAGAGAGGACGAAATGCAGAACACGCAAGAAGCAGGACGAGACAAGGTGCTTTTAGACGGCGCCGCGCGTGGACAGGCACGGTAGGGCTGCCGTCGCCATAAATGCAAGCAGGTGTTATTCGGAGAGGAAGTCACCGAGACATTAACCCAGCTTCTATTCTTCGCGCCTCACCCCTCAACTAATCCATATGCTCCGGCTCTGCGTGGGCCGCCGGCGTTGGCGGCCGCATCCCTATCGTCACATCATGTTGAGGATTCAACTTGTCTCGGCACCAAGGCACAGGCCGCTTGCGCCTGATCTCGTCTGAAGGTCGTCTTGTTAAATCTCACCTCGCGTCTCTCCAGTCTCTCCAGCCTCGACCATCAACCACCATCTGCAAAACGTCTGACGGGGACTCCTCCGTGCCTCGTGCTCACAGGGATCACACGGGGGCCTGATTACTGTACGCCTCGAGTCGGTAGGCGGTCCCAAGCCTGTCAACCCGTTGACTAAGGGCTGATCTGTGGGGAATTGACAGGGGCTAGCGTCGCCTTGACTGGCCCATGTTGGGAATCGACATACGCAATGGGTATCTTCAACTTCCCTTACTCCTGAACTGTTGAACAAGGGCTCGCAGGCACGCACACTGCCTTCGCTCTCGAGGGCCACCAAGTCGTCGTCGGTCTGCCATGGGCGCACACCCGCGAGTGAGTATGTGCAGCAATTGCCGCGGCAGGCGGCGGCTTACGTCCTGAACGCTGACTGCCACGCGAAGTGGCTCGGGGTCTCGGGGAGAAGGCAGTCGTGGCAGTTTCATCCAACTGGCAGCAGCTCAGCGCCGGCTCTCCTCCACCGCATTTCAACCCCCAACATTCTTCCCGCCCCCTCGTCATCCCGACGAAACAGGCCGAACTCGTGCGAGTCCCAGCGCCTGGCATCGCTGGACGCACGCTTTCAGCCTCTACACTTTACCCTCGCGCTCTCCATCCCTGAGACGAGCGCTCACCGTCAGCCGTGCTAGGCCATCCATGGACATGCTGTGCTGCGAGATTTGCAAGATACTTCCACAACAAGCCGTTTCAAATAGATACGAGCAGTATTGAACTTGTAGATGCGAATTTTCGTTGAGTTATGAATCGTTGTCCTCGTTCTCCGTCTGCTCCTATCTGCAACATCTCCCCGGGGGTATCGTGTTCCTTTGCTAAATTGCACCCTTCGCCCGTGAGCCATCCCGAACATGCAATACCATCAACAGCAGCCTGTGCAGGGCCCTGTCTGCTTCTAACAAATGAAATAGCACATAGGAATATGCCGCATCAATATAAGAGTCCTGAAGCTTCCTTGCACTCCTTCCTTCAACTCAACTCTACCATGTTTCTCCTAAATCGTCATCAACGGTATTCTTGTCTGGCCCTGTCGCATCAGGCTGGGCAGATTTCGGTCTTGCTGGTGTTGCCGCTCCTTTGAGGGTGCTTGCGCTTTGCCTCCTTGCCATGCCAGGAGTCGGGATCCCGCTACCGCCGGTCGTTCTCCGTATCGTTGGCGTGATGAACTCGACGCTGCGATGATTTTGTTCATCCCACGATGTTTGTGACTGTCGTCGGCCCGCTTGTGCTTGGTCATAGCTACCTGCCAGAGATGACCGGGGTCGGTATCGGTCGGCTGCTGAGGGGGGCCGCACGGCAGGCTCTGGTATGCCGCTGGCCCGGCTTGCTGGTCGTGCAAATCCTGCGTTGCTGAGTCGGCTGGTCGGCCGGCTCTCCTGTCGACTCTCCGTACGAGATTCGACGCGGCTCTGCGTTCGGCTTGCTGGTCGGTCGTTCTGTCTGCTCATCGCATATCTGTCATGATAGCTGAGTTGACTGCCACGACCATCATGCGAAGGTGTCGCAGATGTCGTAATACTGGATCGTTTCCTGCTGCTTCGCAAAGTCACATTCGTTGGTATCTGGCTCGACAGCCCCGACGGTCCAACCGGCGTAGTCGCCCCTTGACCACGAGGAGATGCTCTCGGCGGCGTGCTGGTAGGTCCCGGTAGCCTTGATCGTGCTGATTGGACTCTCTTTTCGAGATTTTGCATCTGGCCTAAGAGGCCGCGTATCCGGTACAGAGAATTCGAATGCGGCACCTCGTTCACCCCGCTAGCCCGGGGACGCCCAATTTGTGACCTGTTGAAAACAGGGACGGCGCCGTTCCCTGCGTGCACCGACTGTCCACGTCGGTGGGTCCGCGAAGACGGAAGGCCGAAATTGCTCGGTCGCGGGGTCGTATTGGGATCCTTGTGGCTACCGCTGCTGATCGAGTTTCGTTTTGAGCTTGGTTCGGCGCCTTGCTTTTGATTGAGAGACAAGTCAGATAAAGGTGGTGAAGGGGGAGTAGTTGCTTCGGAACCAACATCTGACTTTGCAAGCGGAGGCGTCGAGGCGCTCAGAAGAGAGGCTGAGAATGAAATCTCTGAAGTCGGTGAAGCGATGCTCTGGTCCTTGCCGTCGCTGAGTTGCGATACTCTCTTCAGCCTGCGCGGCGCGTGGCCCTCGGCGGCCCTTAGCTTCTCAGTCAGAATCTCTGTCTCGACCTTCAAGTCAGACAACTCTTCTCGAAGACGCTGTGCGTCGATGCGAAGTTGCTCTCGTTCCTTCTCGCCAACCTTGACTTCTTCCTCTAGCATGACGCCTCGTTCTATCGTTTGGTTGTACTTCTGTTCCATGTCTTCCAGGGAAGAGGTCGTATTTCTTGCCTGTCTCTCAAAGTCATCATTGGCGACCTCTATATCACGGAGTTTCATCTGAAGGGTACGATTCTGGTCTCTCAGGTCCGTTACTTCTTTCTGCAGTTTGTTTTGAGCGCTGTTAGCCTCGGTCTTGGATTGTTTGTACTTCGTCTGTGACAGTGTGAGCGATCATAGCCAAGGTTTGATGGGTAGCGAGTCCGGACTGACCTTCCATTCATCGACCTCATATTGAAGTGTCTCTATCTTCTTCTTCTGGTCCCGTTCGCGCTTTTCAGAAGCTTCAATTTCCTTCTCAAGTTCGGCCTCGAGCTCTCTGCTCGATTGTTGGAAGTCTTGCAGCTCCGATTCAATTGTTTCGTACTGGGTCTTGTAATAGTCGCGCTCATCATGTATGGTGTTGAAAGCCGGTGCAGGTGAGGATGCGACAGAAGTCATCGTTGCGGTGACCAGGCGGGGCTTCAATCCAGGGCGTCGAAGCGACTGTATTTATGCCGAATGGCTCTTTATGCGTATCCGCTCTTTTCTGTGTCCTTTGGGTACAGTGTTATTTCATGTTGACTTCTAGGTGGACGATGCGCGCTTTTCGCAACGCGCTTGTGGGCAGCGAAATGTGGATTGTAGGCGACGTCAACAAGGGGCAGGGCAATCGGAGATGGGGTAGCGCGGGAGAATTCGTGGCTTAAAAACGTCGCTGCAGTCCCGAGTAATAACGGTTCGAAATCCAGAATCCAGAGTGGTCCAGAAAAGTCCAGGGAAAGCCAGTGGGTGCGAGGGAACGCAGAAAAAGCCAGGTGGGTGGTCGAGCAAACAGATGGAGGATGGGGGGCATGATCGACACCATCTACAAACAGCAGGGGGTCCGCTGGCGTTGCTGGGGAGGCGCGATCAAGAATCATCCATCACGATCAGCTGTTCACTTGCCGTTACACCTGCTGCAATGCCTGCTTTATGTCACTTGAGCTCGCCTTCGGGCACAGTCAGTCCAAGAGCAGCCTATCTATCAATAGAATGTGGTTTGGCATTGGCTCGAGTCTTCTGCAGAACTACCTAAGAAAGTTGAGGCCCCCTGTTTAGGGAGATGAGCATCCGCCCTGTCTTAGGCAACCGAGTCTTCCGTGCATCGCATCGAACAAAACAATGAGCCAAAACTGGCTCGGCTTGAGATGGACCAGAGCATGCTTGTTTCAGTGAACGCATACGATCATTTGCAAGGAGATGCACGACATCTTTGAGGTCTGCTCGACTGAGCCGGAATTGAGATCAGTTCATGGCGAGCTGCCGCGGTCTTTCCCGGGTGGCATCCTGTGCCTACCCTCATGAGCGCTACAACTCCTTTCCCATCGTAAAGTCATAATAAGGCAGGCACCCCCAACGCCATCCTGAAGAATGAGTCTGCACCATTTACAGAGCTCGAGTAATACGAAAGCTTCCGTCACTGCAGTATAGCCGCCCACCTGATCCTGCGGGACAGACTGTACGCTTAACCACCGAAACCGTAGAGAGTACGACCCTGGCGCTTGAGCGCGTAGACGACATCGAGAGACGTGACAGTCTTGCGCTTCGCGTGCTCCGTGTACGTGACAGCGTCACGAATAACGCCCTCGAGGAAGGACTTGAGAACACCGCGAGTCTCTTCGTAGATCACTATGACCTTGTTAGCCGCATACTGACACTGATGCAGCGAAGAGCCTTTGAAATGAGAAAGAACATACTGGCAGAGATACGCTTGACACCACCACGGCGTGCAAGACGGCGGATGGCAGGCTTGGTGATGCCCTGAATGTTGTCGCGCAAGATCTTTCGGTGACGCTTGGCGCCACCCTTTCCGAGGCCTTTGCCACCCTTACCACCTGTTGGTTTTATTAGCAAATGGTTCAGGACAGAATGATGAAGGGGGAAAGGTGTGAGAGGGTAGAACGGATTGTAGTCAGGTGACCCTGAGACGCGTCGCAACGCGGACGAGGAGGCAACGCACACCAGCATTGAGCTGATTAGACGTAGCAACGATGCAATAAAAACATCAAAGGATGCTCAACAGAAGACTTACGGCCAGTCATTTTGATGGGAAGCTAGTATGGGGGTCTGGGAATTGATGTTGATGTTGACGGGATAGTTCGTTGATGGTAGACGTCGGGAATGTGTTCACAAAGAGCAGAAAAGTAGGAAGGCGGAGGAAGAAGACGGAGGGGCAAGAGCAATTTATGAGAAAGCAGGCGCAATGGGTTGATCAGAAATTGCGCTAAACTGTTTGAAGAGGCGACAACAAGAAAATCCGGTCAGGGTCACGCTGGAAATCGGCAGCAGCAAAGCGCTCAGAAAGCGGCCACCTAAACAGCGCTTTAGCAGCCCGGATTTGCTGTGGGGGATTGAGGCGGCAAAGTAGCTGACTAAGGTTCTGACGCACGAGCCACTCACACGAGGTTGTGTCTAAACCTCAAATGGGCAAGTCTTAGGGTTAGCGCGCGATGTGGAGAATCATACTAGCAACCTCGAAACTCATCTGTCTACCCAACTTTGAAACACGTCTGTGAGGGATTCTCTGGTCGAACTCGAAGAATCCCATTCTTGTCGGAAGCCGTTCATCGACATCTGAGTTCCAATGAGATGAAGATTGAAGAATTCAGAGCGGCACAAGCTTCGTGTTAGACCGATTCAACTTCTGGCGCTGATAAGACCGCAAGGACATCAACGCTCTAGTCGAGTGAGGTCTTCCGTAAACAACACCACTTTACATCCCCCAATTCCTGGACGCCTTACTTTTAGAACAAACTTCTCAATGCGGCAGGCGTTTGATCAGCCCATGAGTTCATACTCTTTCTACCCATTCACTGCGCGTTTGTCGAGACGTTCAGCTTAGAATAAACTCGCCAATACCACCGGGTCCGCTGTCATTGTAGTCGCTTCGACTCATCCAGCCCTTACCACTGCCACCTTGCACATCAGCAACGAACACAACTTTCGCCGCAACCTGCGCACCAAGGAAAGGAGCTTCTTCAACACCATGCTCTTTCCATTCAGGAAAATGTCCAGGCAGATCTAAAGTCCTAATTCTTGTGGGCGTCTGTGATGGTCCATTCGACATTGGTGGGAGTTGACCAGGTGTCAACATGCCTTGACTCGACGGACCATGGTTTGCCGTCGTTGCCGCATATAGCAAGGGATTCACACCGCTAGGGGCGTTCGGTAGTGGTATCTGTCCGGGAGGCAATCCTGGAATCGGTGTCGTAGAACCTGTGTGCCCCGGCGTAGTAAAGTTCGAGGGTATGTCTCCTGTCAGCATGGTCGCGTTTGAAGGCGAGATGATAAACCTGCTTTGCAGTGTATGTATCAAAGCTTCCTTGAATCCACGAACTTTGCTGCCATTACCAATGATTATTAAGGATTCCCATAAGTCTTGCCGCCGATGTGGCATGGGTGATGCTTGAATCGTGCGATGTATTGCGTCGGAGAGCTTGAGGAGCAGGTCCGGCGTGTGTGCGAGAAAACGCTCTGTGCCTACTGTCAATTCGCGACGAGGGACTTGAGGTTGGTTTGTAGCATTGGTGGTGTTAGGGGAGGTGGTGGCGGGTGATGTCGCTTGGTCGGCTGCGGCCGCTTGGGAGGCGGTCGTATCAATGGCAGGGGGCTGTGTGGGTAGTTGAGGAGCGGTACCATCCACTGGCGTTGGTGGCTGTTGAGCGCGCTTAGGACCTTCGTCCATAGCCGCAGTCTTTGCAGCTAATGTCGCAGAATCCATGTTGGAACCCCTGAGTGCTGCAAGTAACGAGTGATCTTCGTAGAAGAAGGTGTTCTTTTCCTTCTCGGAGTTTTTCAGTCGAGCCGGCTTCGAAGCATCTGCAGCATTGCCCTTCTTCTTAGCAGCGTTCTTCTCTGCTTTCTCCTTCTCCTTCTTCTCTAGATAGTCGTTCATTTTACCGCTCGTGACAATGCTGGCGACGTCCAGAACGCCTTCATTGTCTTCTTCCGGAAGCGCACCTGTGGGTTCCACGCCAGCTTCTGTGCCGAGACCCGGGCCACGAGCTTGACCACCTTGCGCACCTTGTGTGACGCGTTGATCTTTTCCTGGCCCCACCGCACCTGTTGTGGCGGCGGCTGCTGTCGTGTTGTTTGAGGGTTTCGCTTGCGCTGTGCCTGGAAGAGGGACGTCCGGATGCAGAATCTCGCAAATGGAGCTCTTTTTCAGCTGTTCACACATTTCTCTATTGAAGCCCTTGGACTTGAGAAGCTCTTCAAGTCGATGTGTCATGGCATCTCCACCGCAGCCTTTGAGTGCGCGAGCTCGGCCAATGTCATCGACCAGGTGGTCGACAATGGTAGTTACGTCTGCCTTGGTCAAGCCTACGTCAATGATGGTCGCCGTTCCGACATTATGGCCATAACAGGCAGCTTGTGCAGCATCTATTATAGCGAAGCCTGGCGTTTTGAACTTCTCGAAGAAGAATTGGGTCAGTTTCTCATGATCCTTTGGCGTCCAGCAAGGTTGCGCAACGAGGAGGATGGGCGTGTGGAAAGGCGGGCCCATAAGATTGTGAACGTGATGCATCAGGGCGAAGAAGCAAGGCCAATTGACAATGCGCCCATCTTCAATGGGCCAGACTGCACCGTCATCTGATAGAGGGTCTTCCTCATACTCAGGCTCCTCGCTCTCTTGTGACTGTCCATTCGGCGCGCCGTTTAATTGTTGCGACTTCTTCTGCTTTTTCCTGATCTTGTAGGGCTCCCACTGTCCAGCGACTTCGCTAGGGAACATGCGCGTCTTCAATCGTAGTCTGGCAGGTGTGAAGGACTCTGGCAGTCCGAGTTGCGCCAGAGTGGTTTGCGACCCAGGCGCAATGATCTATGCAAAGTCAGCGTTTATGCGGACGAGTGACCCAGTAGAAGGTGCCTACGATGATGTGCTCATCTTTGAAGGCAGGCATGTCGACAGCCGGTGATGCAACGGGGCAGCTCCTCGGTTGTGTTGTGCCAGTCGCGCGTGTGGGCACCTCAGCGCGCGCGCCAGAATCTCAGAGCAGCAGGACGGGGGAATGCCGGCTAAGCCCGGACTCGAGACGGCGTCGCAAAATACCTGTCACAACCGCTGCCCGTCGTCCCCAAGGCTCGTCGTCGACAGCAGAAAGGAACGGCAGCATCCTCTTGCACGTCCGTATGATCGCTGCAGATCCACCCCGGCCCTGGTCTCTCCTTGACATTGGACGCGACCCTCGAGCAGCTCCACCGCTCCCGACTGTCAGCACACAGGCGATTCGCCTTAGACAAGTCAGCACGACGCGCTACAGGCCAGAAACAGCGCGCGCCGCGTACACGTGGGCGACTCAAGGGCATCCATTCACTACCTTGCTTTGTCGTCTACCCCAGTCCGACATGAGATAGTCCGACAGACAAGACACCAGCGTCTGTCGAGCCGCTTAGCGCGCTCTTGGAAAAGTCGCTGCATTAATCATGGACGCTGCTGCTTTGTCCTCCCCTTCCACCGCTCTGCAAGATGCAGTGACCACTGCATCCTCTGCCCTTGGGGAAGCCGCAAAGACTCTGTTGGAAACGGCAATGTCGTCTCCGACCAGAATGCAGCCAGACCCTCAGCATTCGACTGGAAGTCTGTTCCTCAGACTGCTCGTCAACTTTGCACAGGCTATACCCTCTGGCTTAATATGGGTCATTACCTTTACCAGTATAACGCTGCCGACATGGATCTTCACCCTCTTTCAGACCAGCCTGACCTTCACTATGAACTTCACCACCCTTTTGCTAATATTTCTGACCATTGTCTCCATGATAAGCTGGCTGGTCCGCTATAGGTTCCTTACCAACTATGCTCGCCTACCGCATGAGCCGCCACGAAAGGAGCCGCAAATTGACATCTTCCCCGATGTGCCCGAGGGTGACTCCAAGCGTGGCATTGCGAATTATTTGGATGAGTTCCTGAGCGCTATCAAGGTCTTCGGATACCTGGAAAGGCCTGTCTTCCATGAGTTGACTAGAACCATGCAGACCAAGAAGCTGATTGCTGGCGAGACGATCCTGCTTGAGGAAGAGCAAGGCTTCTGCCTCGTTGTGGATGGCTTGGTACAGATATTTGTAAAGTCGCAAAGAGATGAAGACTCGCGTCATGCCGGGCATGAGTCGTCACACGACGATGAAGACATTAGAGAGAACGCCTCGCACCAAGGCTATCAGCTACTCACAGAGGTCAAGAACGGCGCGCCGCTGTCTTCTCTCTTCTCAATCCTTGCTTTATTTACAGAAGGTGTCAAGCTGCGCTACGATGATGAGTCCTCAGCCGACTCGAGACCTTCAAGCAGCTACCTGGGTCCGACGAGGCATCGTCCATCTAGCTCTGGCACTCCGGGCCTGTCCAACATGACGCCACTGTCAGGGCCCGGACCAAATGCCACTGGGTACTTCCCAAACCAAGTCCCAGGAAGCCCATTGCGGCCCGGCGCCAGAAGAGGAGAGCTTCCTGCAGTGCCTCCGCTATCACTAGACAACGATGAGTCTCACGCCGATCATGCAAAGCACACAAAATATCGTCACGACAGCCAGCGTCGGTTCCGTGAGACTGCACATCCAGACATCGTTGCACGTGCCGCCGTTGACACCACCATTGCCATCATTCCTGCGACTGCTTTTCGTCGATTGACACGAGTGTATCCAAAAGCCTCCTCGCACATTGTACAGGTCATCTTGACTCGGCTACAGAGAGTCACTTTGACGACCGCGCACGCATATCTAGGTCTCACAAGCGAGGTTTTGCGGACTGAGAAGCTAATGAACCGATACACGACGTACGATCTGCCCAGCTTTCTAAGAGGATCGGCTCTTGATAGACTCAAGGAGAAGTTCTCTCAAGAGCGTGAACGCATTCAGCCCGAGGATTTGGCCAAGGGCATCGCTCTTCATAACCCAAACCCACCGCGTTCACGACGTCGGTCAAGTGCTGGCTTGCGCAAAGACGCCGCTACTCAGGCTCGTCTTGCGAACCTTCGCGTGGATACCGCCGCTGACAGCCCCATAAAAAGTAATGGCAGAGTCTCTTCTCCCACAGACGATAAGCGAGGCATGAATGCCGGAGATCTTCTAATTAATCCCCAGGCGCGCTCCGGGAATCGCGATCGTTCGGGCAGGCTCAGCGTTTCTCAGCCATTCAATACGTTGAACGAGATCCCGGACAATCCTCACCGAGATGCGACTTCCTTTGTCACATCAGCCCGCGCTGCTTTTCAAGCCCATCGTCAGGAATCTCTCGACGAAGATGGCTTTTTTAGAGAAGCCATTGTCGACTGCATGTTCAAGGCCATTGGTCTTACCAACGCACAAGGGCAGATGAATCGATCAGAATCCGTGGAGCAATCCCCGAGACTAGTTTCATATGACTCGAGGAGGCAAAAAGCGATCTTCAACAATGCTTTTGGTCTCATGGGCTCTCTCGAGTCGCCCATTGATGGCGATACCGAGTCGACCACATCGGTCCCTGCTTCAACAAACAGTGTCATGGGAGGATCGTCAAACATTCAGGAAGAGGTGACAAATGATGTTGAGATTGTCTTCTTCCCCAAGGGCTCGGTCTTGGTGGAGCAAGGCGAGCGCAATCCGGGCTTGTACTATGTCATCGACGGCTTTCTGGATGTTAGCATACCCACGGATGACCCTCGCACAGATCACGGTGTGCTGGGCGGCGAGGGCAGTGTCGACACAGGATTTGCATCGCGGGAGCCTTTCGGTCTCAAGAGTGCAGATATCCGTGCTTCAGACCTTTTTGGAGCGCCCGAGCCTGGTCCCAAACCGAAGACACCTGCCAGGAAAACCTTGTACTTGACCAAGCCAGGCGGCCTAGCTGGCTATCTTGGGACCATCTCATCTCGAAGATCGTTTGTCGAGATCACAGCGAAGACAGATGTCTATGTTGGCTTCTTGCCTCGTGCCTCGATTGAGCGTATCGTAGAGAAGCACCCTATTGTCTTGATGACGATGGCGAAGAGACTGACCAGTCTGCTACCTCGTCTTATACTCCATATCGATTTCGCTCTTGAATGGATGCAAGTTGATGCGGGACAGTCACTGTATCGTCAGCACGAAGAGAGCGACGCCATCTATATCGTGTTAAATGGTCGCCTCCGTAGCTCAAAAGAGCTGGCTGAGGGCCGTCGCGAGGTCCTCGGAGAGTATGGCCAAGGAGATAGCGTTGGCGAGCTCGAAGTCCTGACCGAGTCTCGACGGCCAGGGACGCTTCATGCCATTCGCGATACTGAGCTTGCAAAACTTCCAAAAACGCTTTTCAACAGCCTTGCGCTTGAGAACCCCGAGATCACCATCAAGATCTCCAAGATCATTGCAACTCGCATGCGCGACCTCACAGAGACCCATTCAATGGATATGCACTCGAAAGAGCACATCGCTGGTGCAAACAGACCGAGGAATACATCCAACAACAACATCAGAACTGTAGGGATCTTACCAGTCACATCCGGAGTGCCAGTTACCGAATTTGCTCGTCGACTTCTCAGCGCCCTGACGCAGATTGGAACCTTGAGCGGTGCCACTCTCCTCAATCACACCGCGATCTTGAATCACCTCGGGCGTCACGCCTTCTCGAGAATGGGAAAGCTGAAGCTCTCCCAGCACCTAGCAGACCTAGAAGAGAAATTCGGCCTCGTGCTCTACGTCGCCGACACATCAGTCAATTCTCCCTGGACACAGACCTGCATCTCCCAAGCCGACTGCATCTTACTCGTCGGCCTCGCCGAGGGCTCGCCATCCGTAGGCGAGTATGAACGCCTCCTCCTGACAAACAAGACAACTGCACGCAAGGAGCTTGTTCTACTCCATGCAGAGCGATACTGTCCCCCGGGCCTGACGCGCAAATGGCTCCGCAATCGCATGTGGATCAATGGCTCTCACCACCACATCCAAATGTCCTTCCGCCACGCTGCAGAGCCTGTCCACCCTCAGACCCGCCGTTTTGGATCCGCCCTCAAGCAACGAGTCCAGGTCCTGCAGGCAGAAATACAAAAGTACACTTCACGCAGAGTCCGCGAAACTCCACTGTACTCGGCAGAGACACCCCTAAAGTCAGACTTTCACCGTCTCGCCCGCCGTCTGATTGGCAAGTCAGTCGGCTTGGTGCTGGGCGGAGGAGGCGCCCGAGGCATAGCACACGTCGGTATAATCCGCGCGCTCGAAGAAGCAGGCATCCCCGTGGACATGGTCGGCGGCACATCCATTGGCGCCTTTGTCGGCGCTCTCTACGCCTGGGACGCAGACCTCGTCCCCATGTACGGCCGCGCAAAGAAATTCGCAGGCCGCATGGGCTCCATGTGGCGCTTCGCCCTCGACCTAACGTACCCCACGGCCTCGTACACGACGGGCCACGAATTCAACCGCGGCATCTTCAAGACCTTTGGCACGTCGCAGATTGAAGACTTTTGGCTCGAGTTCTACTGCAACACGACAAACATCTCGCGCTCGAGGTCCGAGATTCACACATCGGGATATGTGTGGCGGTACGTGCGCGCCAGCATGTCTCTCGCGGGGCTCGTGCCACCCCTGTGCGATGAAGGCCAGCTCCTGCTCGACGGCGGATACCTGGATAACCTGACGGTGGCGCACATGCGGTCTCTCGGCGCGGACGCAATCTTCGCCATTGACGTGGGCGCCGTCGACGATACGTCGCCGCAAAACTTTGGGGACTCGCTCTCGGGCGTGTGGGCTTTCTTCAACCGATGGAATCCATTTAGCGCCGTCGTGAATCCGCCTACGTTGTCGGAGATTCAGGCGCGTCTGGCATACGTTAGCTCTGTTGATGCGCTGGAGCGCGCGAAGAACATGCCTGGTTGTAGATATATGCGGCCGCCTGTGGCGGACTATGGCACGCTTGAGTTTGGCAAGTTTGACGAGATTTACCAGGTTGGGTATCGGTTTGGGGTTGAGTATCTTGAGGGACTGAGGAAGCAGGGTGTCAAACTGCCTGTTGTTGGGGATGCCGTGGGGGAGGTTGAAAAGAGATTGAGGAGGACTATGGCGCCTCGACGCGCAAGTATTTAGACTACAGAGCCTAGATTTCTAGGAAGAAATGGGTCGAAGAGAAGAAGAGTAGAAGACTCTCTCGAGGCTCGTCCATTACAAAGATATGGATATGCCTGCGATGCGGCTGTATGGACTGGCGTCTGACCAATGCACACACCCGGAAAGCGCTGGCTCCATGGATTGTACAATGAAGCTCTACACAGCAAGCACCTTATTGCGCACTGCGCAGCTGACGTGTGATCAATAAAACACACCTACAACGCTGCCACACAAACTTTTCCCGAGACCAAAGGCTATCAATCCCGTCTCTAACTCTTGACAGTCCGGCTCTTCATTCCCCTGCGCATGTCCTGCGCTCGCTCCCTCTCCAAGAACTTCCGCTGCTGATCGGCACTCATGCCCTTTAGCTTCTTGTCCCGCTCCTCCTTCTTTTCCTTCTCTAGCTTTAGCTTACGCTCCTCGCTCCTCTCTTCCTGATCTTGCTTCTTGATCTTCTCGATTTGCTGCTTGCGGGTCTCCTTTACGCGGCGCAGTGCTTCGGGGCGGAAGGGACCACGCTCAGCGAGCATATCGGGAAGACGGATGAAGTAGCGGAAAAGAGGGATGACGTTGGTGTAGTCGTTGTTCGCAGGCACGCGAATGGAAAGCGAGACACGCTTCTTGGAGTCGAGCTCATTGAGTGAGCGCGGCTTGTCAATGGGCGAGTCAGTGACGATGAGTGCCTCGAGCGATTCGCCCGCCTTTTTAACGACATCAATGAGCTCCGGTGTAAGAAGGGCGTCGGTAATCTCCGCAGATTCAGACATGACAGTCGCCCAGTCGGGCAGCTTTGCGTGATCCTTGGTGGAGGTGAGGGAGAGATCGTAGCGCGACTCGCGCAGGGACTTCATGGACTCTTTGTGGACAACGGCAAAGACGAAGCCGTCAAAGGTGGATTTGAACTTTTCCTTCTTGTCGGTGGTCTGCTCACGCGAGACCATGTGCTCGGAGCCGTCGAAGCAGTATGCGGTAGCAGCGACGACCTCGCGGGGCGCGGCCATGGACTCGACGAAGAAGCCAATCAGCTCCTCTCCGATGCGTGCCAGTGGGTTGTAGCGTTTTGTCAGGACGAGCTTGACATCCAGGATGGCCGTGTTGAGACGACCAGAGGCATAAGCAAGGTACTCTGCCTCTGAGATCTTCTTCAGAGCTTGCTCAGGCTCAGCAGCGTAGCCAGAGGGCTTGGACCTATCGAAGCCTACTGACGCGAACTCAGACTCGAGGACAGGAATATGGGCCTTTGCCCAGGCCTTGGCCTTGCTACGGTTCTTGCGAGTACCCCATACGTGAAACAGAACGATGATAATGATGAAAGGTACGAGAAAGGCCTCTGTGATGAAATCTTGCGGAGTTACGCGCTCCCACACCTTCCACCAGGCAGTGTACGGTCGTGCAGCTAGAGGGACGCCAGCGCTTAGGGTAGCTTGCGCGGTGTCTGCTAGAGCTGTGGTTGACGCTGCGGAGACTGAAGAGACAGGGACTGGGTTTGGTGCGCCAGCAAAGTCGGCGAAGTCTGAAGGTGTGGTGTGTTAGCAACAGCTCCATGGTCATTCGATCTCGGCAAAGAGCATGGTGTGCGTACCATCCCCAGGACCTGGTGGGAGCGGCGTTGATTTGGCTCCGAAGAACTTTTGCGCGAAGCCCTGTATTTGATCCATGTCGGCTCCGTGGTCGCTGAAGATGCTGGTAGCGATAATGAGAGGGAGGATGCGAAGTCGCCAATGGTGAATGGCCGAGCCCAGAATCGAGAATCTACCTAGGTTGTTCGAGATGCTGGGACAAGTACAGGGTAAGTTTCTGGGCTGCGACTGCTCAGCGCAGCCGTGCAGGGTTACCGTGGCCTCGATGACGTTATGCTGAATGTCGTGACTGTACGAAGTACATTATCCAATCAATTGACAATGCAAGGAATCTGCAGACGGTCTGGCCGAAGCCATCAAAGAGTACAAAGGCTCTCGCCCCCCAAGCTCTACTCTGTCACTCACCACAGCCAGTTGACAGGGCCGGACTGGGGACAGACCACAGACATCATACAGCGCTAGACAACTGCTAGCCGCTGCAGATCACCACAGGGAATCGCGGGGCCGACACTAACGACTCTGACCCTGAGTTGCTTGGGAGCGACTGCAGACCATCCTGCCAGCCTCTTGCCTCCTTAGACCTCGAGCCACAAATTCAGACACACCATCGCAACAATGGGAAACGCAAACTCTCAGCTCCTAGACCAGATCGCCGAGGGAACGAACTGTACGTCTGCCCCTCAGCCTGCCCGATCGCAGAGCACGTGGCGCGGCTTGCGACTGCTTCACAGCGTCCCCAATGCTAATCCCTGCCGTGCAAAGTCGATAGAGAAGAAGTCGACCGCCTCCGCAAGCGGTTTATGAAACTAGACAAGGTGCGTCGAGCTTCGTGCGGCGCTCGCGCGCATTTCAGCCCTTACATCAATTGCAGGACAACTCCGGCACACTTGAAGCATCAGAGTTCCTCTCGCTTCCGCAAATATCCTCAAACCCTCTCGCGTCGCGAATGATATCAATCTTTGATGAAGATGGCAGTGGCTCAGTCGACTTCCGCGAATTCATCTCGGGGCTCAGCGCCTTCTCGTCACGAGGCAACAAGGAAGAGAAGCTAAAGTTTGCATTCAAGGTGTACGACATTGACCGCGACGGCTACATCTCAAACGGAGAGCTATTTTTAGTGTTGAAGATGATGGTGGGAAGCAACTTGAAGGATGTACAGCTGCAACAGATCGTAGACAAGACGATCATGGAAGCCGACAAGGATGGCGACGGGAAGATCAACTTTGAGGAATTCCAACGCATGGTCGAGAGCACCGATATCAGTATGAGCCTGACACTGGAACAGTTCTAGGACGTTTAGATAGGTGGGGTCTTTAAAAATCACTGGCCAGACTCGACTGCATGACCTCCTACACATGCCACTGGTCCCAGATTTCTCACGGCTCACCTCAGTGTTGGCAAGCATGGACAGTCAGTCAAGTGACATTTTCCTGCACTGAAAACAGGCGGAGCTGTAAGATGCGAGGGTTCTCGAGGCCCATTGCGCGAATACGACGAAATTGCGCGAAGTATTTTCGTCGGCAGAAAGCCAACTTGTTCAGATGGCTCAAACATCCAGAGGAGGCAATAACGACCTGGCACCCAGATGACACCGAAAAATGCTTCGGCATGTGCCATCGCTCACCCAAGAATAAGAATTTCACGTGAATGGAGATTGTGCTCGCTCCAATTGTTGACGCAATGCTTGTGAGATATGCAATTGGTGTACTAGTCAAGGTCATAAATTGCATGTTCGGGTGCAAAGACTCGCCAACCGCATCGTAAGACAATCATCGCTCATACATGCCTTCCGCAGATTGAGCAAACGCCATTCATAA
This sequence comes from Taxillus chinensis, assembly GCA_023512835.1. NCBI lineage: Eukaryota > Viridiplantae > Streptophyta > Magnoliopsida > Santalales > Loranthaceae > Taxillus > Taxillus chinensis. Next base: position 30,926 of record JAKCVP010000036.1, read on the forward strand.
ATAGTAGCTGCCGCCATGCTCCGTGATAACAAATTCACATCCCAATCCAACGCCATCTGTTCGTCTCAGAAGTGCCTCATGCTCTTCCAATTGCCGCTTGATCGTCTCGCCGACGAGCAGGTCATCCTTGAAAGTATCCTTCATATGCATGATCAAGACCTTTACACCCGCCAAAGGCGGTGCCTCCACCTCGCCTCCCTGGGCTACCGCGTCGACCTGGGCGTCCTTTGGTCGCATTGTCGGTGACACGTCCTCATCCTCCTTACTTGATGCACTGATGCCACTGCGTCTCCGGTCTTGCGACGTCTCTCTCAGCGAGCCCCCGCTAGTACTTACAGCTGGGCTGCCTTCCCGGTGAGTCGCTCCAAACCCACGCTTCTTCGTCGGATGCTGAAACACATTGTCCGGCAGCGTCAATCCCGTATCAACATCTGAAGGACTAGCAGAACCTCTGAGGGCGATGCCGCCCGTCGAGTGCGACTTCTTGTGGCCATTCTCACTACCGCCCATCCTTTTGCGTTTTCGCGCCTGACGACGCTCCTCTGCATCCTGTTTGCGGTCTCTGACAAGTGACGCTAGTTGCGACAACTCCTGCACCATGTGTCGTGGGTTGAGATGACCGTAAAGATGTTCATCGCGCTGGCTGTCGTCGTAGCTACACTCCAGGACTATGGCGCGCAGCGCGCCTGATGCAATCTTTGGCGCCGCCTCTTCCCAGATGAAGTAGTTTCGCGGGCTAAGCGAGATCGAGTCCGGCTCCACGTCTCCAAACATGAGGACTTCTCTACCGGTACGATTGTCGCGGATGAAGTACGCTGTGCTATCAACCACGACGGGCTCATTCTTCGGTGTTGGCATATACACATCCGCAGCTGATTGGGAAGGAGTCGCGGTGCCAAACCCAGGCCTAGATGCGAAGCCACCCGGAAGCATTGCCAGATGGCCAGACATACTTTTGTTCCTTGCGAAGACACTGGGTGGAACTGAAGGGCGTCGCAGGTCGTTCAGATGCGGTTGTTGCGGCGTACCCATGCCAGAATACCCTCCTCCCATGGAGAGACGACGGGTTGTTGCCTCACTGAGACCGACGTCGCTGTTCTGCCTACTTGCAGGAGCGGGATGCAAACACTTGCCGTGACTAATCTTCATTCCGCGCACACATAGGCCATTGCAAACCTCAATGTACCCCTTCGCGCTACCCTCTCCAACCTCGAGGCGTCCACCCTCAGCCAGTCGCTGGAATGTCACAAACCCAACACCGCCATCCTCGTCTGTCAGGTTTGGCCAGATGACATCGTTGAATATGTGAGTCTTGATGGCATTTACAGTGCTGGGTAACGCAGCCAGTCTCTTCGGCCGAGTAGTGTTGTGGAACCCAGCAGTATTGATGGCAAAGGCAGCGATGTGATCTAGATGCGGGTGTGTGATGAGATAAGTGCTAACATGTTCGCGAACAACATGCAAAGCGTTGGCCCGTGAGCTTGTGTGTGGGAATGGTAGGCCTTTGAAAGGCCCTTCGCGCAGGGTCACAAGATCGGGCTCTGGCGATGTCTCGCGGGACGAGCAAGTCGACTCACATTCCTCGTCTTCGCCATGTGCACGAGTGCCATTCGATGGTACATGCGTGGGTCGAGGAGCTTGCTGTGTTGTCTTTGGGGTGACGTGTGGGAAGTGACGGTCCAGAATGCGTGTTATCGAGGCGAGGTGGGTACCAGCATCTACGGCGAGTATGCTGTTCCTGGACCAATTTGTATGGACGCTCCGGACAAGAAAGCCAGTGACGTTATCCTCAGCAGGACCTCCACCAGCAGCAAGACAGATTATTTGAAGCGATGGGTCGTTGTTGTGCCGCAGATGGCTTGCGGCTCGATCACGCATGGGTCGAGTGTGCGGAGCCCAAGGGCCGTAGCAGAGAGAGGGAGGAGCTTATCGAAGCAGGGCAGGCTCAGGTGCAGCGGTGTGAGGTGTGCGAGGGGGAAGAGCTCGGCAAATCGTGGGTTGCGTTTGGGTCTCGTTCCTCTGAAGCTATTGCCGAGTCTCTTGTAAATGTACAGGTGCGAAGCGTGCGCAGGACATGGGCGCGCAAAGCGCACACAGGATGCGCGACAGTTCCTAGTAACACAGCCTTGTTGCGGTCACGAGCTTCGAGTAAAGCTTTCTGGTGGAGCGTTGGGGCAAAGAGGCAGGTCTCAGATCTCGCAGAGGCGTATGCAGCTCAGCACAGCCGGGGATAGAGTCGCGAGCAGGTGAAGGGAAAGATACAGCAAGCAGTCTTTGTCAAAACGGATACGACAAGGGCGCATTCTTTGCGATGCAAACAAACGACGGTGAGCAGACAGAAAGTGCAGACAAATCAAAGAAGGAATAAATTAACAAAGCCGGCGACCCACACGAAGGCCATGAAGGAGAGAGGTACATGTCCACTACTGGGCCCTGCCGACGCGGCCAGACTGGACGTTGGAGGTGGTGTGTCGTCGGCGCCTGCCGGACGAAACGTCGTCTCGTCTGATATCGGTAGCGCAAGGACCCTGCTGTCTCTCCATGCTCCCGTCTCCCTTCTCTGCTGACAGGCTCATCCTCGCCCGCCGGCCATCAAGGCACGTCTGACTCGCATGACGCGCCGCTCACCCGCTCGAGGCAGCTCGACCAGAACAGCAGGCTGCAACGATAAAGCATGCCCGTCTCCTTGTCGGAACCATGCTGCCTCGCCCATGCATGCTCCACCGCTCCAAGCTCTCGCCCAGTCAAAATGCAAGTCTGCTCGTATCTAGACTACATCATTTCGTCCTGCTCTCTACGAGCTGTAGGCGAGGCTCACCCATCTCCACTATGGTTTGGTGGGCATCACCTCGACTATGGATCCACTCTGACAAGTCAAGACGATCTCAGAGTCTAGCTTGCCTTCAGAATCCTTGTGCAAGACTTGAGCCAACTTCACCTCAGTTCTTTTGCTTGACAGCACGAGAAGCACATGAGAGTCAATTCAAGTGCTGTTGGAGCTGCACTGCTTTTGTTGCGACGATGACAAAGGTCATAGACACCCTTCGCCTACATACATCAAAAGACCTTGCATCTTCAAGCCTGATCAACGATGTATTGCAATTGAGGCTTTCACGTTCGAGCATGATCTGCCATTAATATCGCCAATTCCCTTGATCTAGTGACACAATGGTAGTTGAAGCATTACATGCATTTACTGTGCATGTCATGGTCTCAATACTGAGTAGTCAGTCCGGCGGGAAATGGTGCTCTTCTTCACTGCGAAAGGACCCCCCCCCCCCCCCCCCCCAGATGCATCTGTCACACTGCGACGAGCGCTCCACGCTGTTGTGTCGAGCTTTTGTCCCTATGTGATATGAAACGCTGCTTGACACTTCACACAGATAGGAAGACGGGCCGCACACCGCGAAAACTCCCAAAGCATAACGTTTGTCAATCATTGATTATACACAAGTACTGACCAGCAAAAGCACCCAGAAGGTTGTTTCACAATATGGCCAACCAAAGCGAAGTCCTGAATTTTGAAGACGGCGACACTCTGGTCTATCTTTCGCCTACCAAGCAGTGCAGGCTTCACTCCCGTACGCTCAAGACCCACTCCAAATGGTTCGAACAGCACCTCGGAGATGCGTATGCCTTGCAGTTCAGCACCCGCACAAAGCGACCGGATCCACACATAATATGGCGTCTGGACTTGATGGATCCACGCGAAGACGGCGGACCCTATGGTGGGTTCAAATTCATCGTACGTTGCATCGATTCTCATGCTTCGATCGACCTTTTGCGTCTCGGCGTCTCTGCTAATATAAGCTCTGCAGCGAGATTACTCGGCGCCTTTTAAATGGCGCTCAGCAGGCCTGACGCACTCTCGTCTCCCAGATTACTACGAGAACATCTTCCGAGCAATGCATTATCAACCTCTTGACCTCTCCGATCCCTTTGGCGGATCTTCCGATCTGAGCATGCACACCTTTACCGTATCAGAAATTATCAAAATCTCCAGCGCCTTCCTGCAATGTTTACCGATTGTCCAGAAGCCCCTGGAGCTAGCACTCCTGAACTGGGGTCAGGAGCTCTACATCAGCATTTCTAAGCAGCCCTGTGAGTGGGCTACACGAGCCATGCAGCTCCGTAGTGAAACAATCTTCAAAGAAGCAATCATTCATGCAGTCGGCAAGTGGTTCGAATGGCAAGCCTGCCCCGCAGAAGCAGGTCTCAACGCCTTTGACGCACTACATGAGGATATTCAAGGCCTTATCGCCCTCAAGGTCGAACTAGTCAGGAAGACCTGCAGCGCCGTCGACATCCGTCTTCTAGGACACTATCCTCAAGTTCTGAAATCCAGCGAGCCAGTCGGACCGCCAGCCGCAGACCCTACGACGACGGAGGACAAAAAGTACAAGGCACACAAGTACCAAGCCGAAGTCTTCGCCTGGATGGCGCTCAACCTCTTCAGACACTGGCTCGGCCAGCAAATTGTCGCGGGTAAAACGTCAGGCGCACTGGACGGCGGCTGGGCCTTTTACAATGCTGTTGCTCAAGGCGGGTCCAAGTACATTGGCCAAGAATCGGTCAATAATTTCTGCAGGCGCTTTCCGCTCACGCCAAAGGCGCTCACGCAGTTTATGCGCGCACTGCATGATATAAAGGAGGACGCAAAGGAGATTGTGGCGATACTCTTGCACAAACAGACTATGCTCGATACGACTCGTGTGCCGGCAGACTATTATACCTTCATCGACGTGGCAAAGAGCGAAATGCCATGGTATGACGAGGAAGCAGCACGACACGAAGCCCGTCGAATGGGAAATAGTAAGGGCACGGGCGTGACGGGGTCGGGAGACGTAGAGGATATGCAGTGGCTGCGTGAGATGACGCAGAAGCGAGGCCAGGACAAAATGGATGTCGATGACGATGAACCGCCGTTTGAGAAGCCCGTCAAGAAGCCGAGGCGGATCTTCGCTGGGCAAGGACGCGATCGAGACGCGGACAGTAGCCATAGTGTCTCGATTCGTCGCAACAAGGGGCAAGGGGAATCTCTGCAGGATGTGGACTTCGACGCAGATGCCCGAAGCGAGGACGAAGACGAGGGTGGGCATGAGTATTTTGGTGCAGATGATGACGAGGCTGATGATGAGGCAGAGGATATCACAGAGGCACTTCGGGATGTAGCCAGCAATGCTCAGAGGGTTGTGCGCGGTCCTAGTCGTGGCGTCGCCGGGTCGGGTAGACGGGCACGACGATGAAAGACGGGTGTCTACGATACCTGGACTGCACCCACCCCCCCAGTGAGAAGAATTTCAAGTGGGAGCAGAGCGAGACATACCTATTCTAGCTCCAAGACATGGGGACCCCACTAGAGAAGTTACTCGAATGATGAATCACATGAATACTGTTGTTACATTGCTTCTATATTTCACCTCTTTCTACTCGAAACAACGACCGATCCCTCATTGCGTCTTCTTAATCGCACCAGCCGCACTCGTAGGCGCGCAGAATAGCCACACAAAGACAAATGCCAGCCATCCCGCAACAGTGACCCAGATACCCCCAATCCAAGGCCAGGCAGCCGTAATGACAAACGACCTCGGCCACTCGTCATGCGCATTGTGACGCACAGTCACGGTGCTCTTCTCGTCAATGTTGGTCAGGAAGGGGCGCTTGTAAATGAGGCGAAAGTTGAAGATGCCATGCTGATCGGGCAGCTTGAAGCTCGTGCCGAAGACGGTGCTCTGGGCCGTCTTGTGCACGGGCACCAGGTTCAAACGATGATAGGGCGAGAGCATGGTGAATTCAAGCTGGATGTTGTCGCCTGCTGGTACCTGATACGGGACCCAGCGGTCAAAGGACCATTCGGACAATTCAATATTGTACGTCTAATGTCTTTTCGTCAGCACTGCTCTGGATGGACGGTGCGAATTGGGGTGTGACTGGCCCCGGGGAAAGTAAGCAAAAGAATTGACTCACAACTTGATTGTTAATCTTGTAGATTTTGGGATTGACGTCTGATGCTGCGACACTGCTGTCATTGAGCTTCTCAGCGCCAGGACCCTCGTTGAGAAAGTGCTTCACGTTGCGGACTTTGAGGACACCGAGCTCCTGGAATGTCCAGCCACTGACTGCCTTTGCGAATTCCTGGTTGGCCGCCGTGACCTTTTTGTTGGTGCCGGCCTTCTGGACGCTGGCTCCGAACCACTTATCCTCTAGAATCTCCGCTGCACCGAGGACGGTGAAGCGAGCAGAGTTGCGTGCCTGGAAAGCAGTGACGAGAGACAGCTGGCTGCCTGTAGCGAAAAAGTCCTCCGTCAGCTCAGAGTCGGAGCTAGGACTGTAGCTGTAGGCTGTCTCTGGTGCGCGAAGGATAGTGTTGAGCAAGGGCGACGAATTGCCCAGAGTCTGGCCGACAGGCTTGGGCACAGCGATGACGCCGTCGCCGCCAAAGTAGCTCTTGATCGAAGTGCGCTTCAGACTAGGCTGCGACACAACCAATACATCATGCTTTTCGGCGGCAGACAGGGTGTCGTAGTTGAAATGGTCGACAACGAGCGAGTCCCTCTGTGCTGGGATGCTAATGTCGAGCTCCAGCAGCAGCGAGTTCAAGGTAGACGGCGTGGGCGTGCCAGAGGAGAGAGCAAGGAGGATGTTTCCATCCTTGTTGATGAAGTCCAATAGTATTTGTGGTGTAAGCTGGGGTCCCAGCGCCTTCAGTCTCGAGGGTAGAATGAGGAGATGTGAATACTGTGGCTCGCCATGTATGAAGAGCTTAGGATCGGACTTTGGGGTTTCGTATGTAATGTCGAATCCTCGACCTGCAAAGAGTTAGTCTGTGCACAGTAGAACGTAGAACATGCATGCATACCTTCGAGGTCGGTCCAGAACTTTGAGTACTTGGCCTTGTCACTCACGTCGTCGAGAATGACAAGCAAGCTGCTCCCAGTTGCGCTCAGCGCTTGAGCAAAGCCTAGGAAGCAGAGGGTAAGGAGCGAAAGAATTGCGGACCTCATGTTGTTTGTGCGCTGCTCTTCTGCGCCTCAGTATGATTATGAAGGAAGGGCTGCGTTTGGCGGGCGCTCGTCTTCCAAAAGTCCAGCGCGCGTGCTGGTGTTCAATGGAGCAAGTTGGCCTGCTGCTGCATTCGGATCGGTGCCGCTAGTCCCGAGGGACCGGTCTCCAACCTCACCTCGTCCTCTCCAAGCTCAAACACAGCTTGTCTGCGCCTGAGGTTTCCCCAACGTCGCCTTGCTAGAGAGCCTCCCTCAATCACACGTCTCTGCAATGTCCTCACCTCACTTCTGGCAGACGCCCATCAAATACATGCGATGGGCATCGCATGAGAAACCCGCCCTCTTCTATTCCATCGTCATTGGCGCCGTCGGTCCCATTATGATGGGCCTCAACTTCCCCGTCCGCCGCTACTTTGGCATTGAGAGGCGGCCGCCGATTCCTCGGTCGTACCCAAGTAAGTCACTGCAGGGTTTGGCGCGCTGAGGCTGCCAACAGCTCGCGGTCCGCATCTGGAAAGAGTTGAACAGAGTGAAGCTAATATGATCGCGAAGTCCCCACCGGCCCTAGACAGAAGCTTTCTGGATACGAAGACTAGAGATACACCTTACCTCGAATTATTCTGCACGATATATGGCGTTCATTGGGAGGCCTCGCAGTTGATTGAGTGATCTGATACGAGATCGAGAAAAGACACGGGGTTGAAAGATAAAGAGCAAGGAAGGCGCATACCAGCTTCAAGAGGCTGATCTTGCAATGAGAAGTTTCACAATTGGACAGCCTGCCGTCAAGCTGAGAATGCATGACGACGCGTTTCCAACATCTTCGAAAGCTACATACCGCTGAAGCCGTCCAGGACCAAGGTGCGAGGCACACCGCCATACGGCAAGAACGTGCTGATGCCTTCAAAAATATGATACATGACCAAAATATTTCCAATGTACATTCTATCATCACATGGGGATTGCTTGGGGTCACCGGCCATTGGCGGTCCCAGAATTTTCGTTGACCAATGCACTTACAGGTTTGCTCGCGCCTATAGAAATGCCGCCAGGGCTGAATTTCTTCGAGTCCCGCAGGCTGGAGTTCGAGATGCGAGGCTGAACAGTCCCTCTTGACTGCCCACTGTTGGCAGCCTGCGTTGAGTCGGAGCCTGATGCGAAAACATCTCTACTACTACCATTCGAATGAGCACTCGGCAAACCATTGACCTCGCCGTTGCCGATGCGCTCGTCTAAACGATGATGCCCATGACTCTCGGTGTGCTGAACGTCAGTCTCAATAGACCTTGAGTGCTGTTCAAGGGCGTCAAACACGTGAGGATGTACCAGCTTTTCAACGTCTCGGGCCCACAAGAAGTCGAGATGCTCGTAATGATCAATGCCGATGGCCTTTGTGTGCTTTGGCAACTCTCTGAGCATGACGTTGATATCGACCAGGCTGTCGCTGCCGCCATAGACAAGGACGATAGGAGTTCTGATGTTGCGTGTAGGATACTTGGCCGGCTTGTAGAAGCGACGAGCCTCACTAACTTGCAAGAAGCCTTGAATCTCGTCATCAAACATCTGAAATGTGGCATTCCGAATGATCTGAAACCAATGGACGACGCATTTAGTTGACGTGAAGGAGAACAGATGAGGATATGCTGCCAATTTCTGGTTCTGCCCGATGTTCTTTGTTTGCCAGTTGAAGAGGATCCGAATCGGCTCATCGATAAATCGAACAAATATTGGAGGATATAGCAGACTTTGCCATGTGGTTGCAGAAGAAAGCAAGCTCTTTCTTCCAAACATGAGATAGAGGACCTCAGGAGATGCCTTTATTAGAGATGCCACAATGCCGTTTGCGAGTCCTGGTGGGGACATTGCGGGTGCAAGTGCAATGAACACGTCAATCTTCTCATTTAGCTTGGGGTGAATAGACAGAGTTGCAAAGGCTTGCGCGGTGCCTTGGGAAAAGCCGATGTACGACAGCGACTGACGTTGAGTTGCGTCCAAGATGTACGAAATCGTCTCGGGAATATCATGAAAGGCAAACTCGTCGATCGAGAAGTCCCAGAACTTTGCACTGGATGGGGACAGATGCACGGACTTTTTCGAGTATTTGTTGCCTCTGTTGTTGCCGAACCACACATCGTAGCCCTGCTCGACTAGAGCAAAGGGGAGAACGCGTTCTTTTTCGGTGAGGCAGATCCAGACTTCTGAGTTCATGAACAGACCGTGGTGGAGGTATGCAACCTTCTTCTGGATGCTGCCGGGCCCTGCATTAACACGTTTGTCCTCCTCGCCCTTGCGCCATGCAAGGCGGTGTATGCCGAGGAGGTAGCCATCTTCTGTCTGGATGACATGCTCTTCTGCTGTGTACCCAAAAAGATTGCAAAGGTCGACAAAGTCCTGGGCCTTCGCGATAGGATCGACGACGGCGCGTTGAGCAGCTCGAGCCTTGCGACCCCTCTCAGAACTCAGCGAGTTGAAGGCCCTTCTAGACAGATCATAGAAGAAGTCTACGAGTCGGTCAGGCAGAGCCAGAGTAATGATGCGAATGACCGCTTCGAGTGCGATGATTATGAATGCTGAAAAGAGGGCCATGTATTCCCTGATGAACAGGCGACCGAGGACAGGAACACCAGGCATGTTGACGGTTGAGGGTTGGGGACTCGAATTAGGTATATGTATATCCAAGAAAAGAGAGCTCTGGAAGCTCTCCCTGGGTCAAGGAGCTGTGTGAAACGTCGTCACTATGACCAAGGTCGTAATGCGTGCGGCGAACGAAGCAAAACGGAGTCGGGCAGGAGGCCTTTTTAGGGAGTGCTTTGTGCTGGATGGGTTGCAGTGAAATGGTAAAAGGAATGGATATCTGGTGTCACACGCGCTGCGCTGCACCATGAAATAGAGGAGACTTTGCCCAGAAGAATATACGGAGGTGCAATTCTGATGAGTAGAGAGCAAGGTTGGGAGGGCAGCGAGGTCAGGTCTTCGCATGTGATACCCACGTCATAGGGTTCACGCTTGATCGAGTAAACACGTGACAGGCACTGCTCCTTGCACCGTTCTGCAATTTCGGTGCCTTGCCAGCCCTGCCTGCTCGCCGAAGGACAAGACATATTTGCTGTCGCATGAGTCGCGAGCCGTGCGTGCTACTGCTGAAATAGATGCAGGAGCTGCTGCCCTTTCGTAGAAGATCAGAGCAAACCTAACGCTTGTCGTCGTGGTCTGGGACCAAGCAAGAAGCCTTTGAGAAAGCCAGGCTGAGCAAATTCAGAGCAGACACTGAAAGAGTACATGTTTATCAATCGTGTTATACATTGCATTTTGATACAATTCATCAATTCGCGTTGGTGATGCGTCCACTGGCTAGTGATAGTGCTGAATGGAGAGCCTTTTCACTGGGCCATGCCCCACAGCTTCGGTCACGCGTGTACATCGACAAAGAACGACCTCTCACACCCATTTTCCGCCTGAACGCCCGCTAATCGACAGTCAAAACAGCGACAAGGAAACACAGCTCAGGGCCGCAGCGGAAATCAAGAAGCGGGGCCGGACACCGCTCGGCGATAAGGAGAATGCGGCCATGCTGACCAGCCGCTCCCTCACCAGACCTCTGCCACGTACTTGTTCGCTTCCTTCATCTCTTTCCAAAAGTTGGCTGCTCCTTCTGCGTCCATACCTCCCTTCTCGACGGCAATGTCGCGAAGAGCCTGCTCGACACCCTCACCCATGCCCTTGCTACTGCCACACACGAAGATGCGACCATCTACTGAGCGAATAATGTCCCATACGACATCACTCTGAGCGCGGAGTTCGTCCTGCACGTAACGCGCTTCAGACTGACCTTCCTTCCAGCGCTCATGACGAAGGCGATCTGCCTCTTCCTTCGTCAAGTCCTCTATTGCAGAGTTGATGGTCCCAATGGTCGAGGTCGAGCTGTTTGCACCGTTGCGCAGCGCCATGAGATTCGTTTCCGAGGAGCTGCGACCCACTTCGTTGCTGAGCTGTCGCGCCAGCTTCTGCACGGGATGCTTCGAGCGAGTGCTCTTTCGCGACTGGACCACGCGCTTGATTTGCTGTTCGTACTGGCCAAGCTCTCCTGAATATAGCTCGTCAAGGTCAGCATTGCGCACGCCCTGGACCAGCCAGATCTTGGAAGCACAGTTTGCATTGCGGAGACGGTTCAGGATGAAGCCGCGGAAAGGAGCCATGCCTACGCCTGCACCGATGAGCATCATGGGTCCATCTGAAACACCGAATTCCTTGGATAGGGGATTGGCCATCAGACCCCGGAACATTGGGACGCGAAGATCTGGCTTAGGAAGCCCGTTTTGCTCCGCATGCTGGAATTGCAGCGCAAGGCGTTCCATGAAGCCCGAACCGACGCCAGTCATAGACTTGCCGCGCCACGAAGGACTTTCGTGAACAGTCACAGCCACCTCAATGAGACGGCGACCGGCTAAACCTTCCCTCGCCGATGACACATGAGGATCGTTCGATAGCGAATAGAAGCGTGGTTGAAGCTGCGACAAGACTGAGAGAACGTCATCAAGAGGAGGGCGAGTGGATGGAAATGCGTGGAGAAGTTGGATCAGGGATAGATGAGGGCCAGTGCGGAGTTCACAGAACGAACCCTGTCCTTGAGCTGAGGCGAGGAAGAGCAGGATCTTCTTCTCATTGGGCTCCGTGGCATGTTCGGCGAAAACCCGCAATAGCTGCTTTGTGGGAGGATATGACTGGATATCTGAGCACCAAGTAAGAAGCTCTCGGCGCGTAGTTGTCAAGGTTCGGTCAATTTCCTCGCCCCAGATAGTCGGCCAGCGCGTCTTCTTGGTGTTCAGTGTCACCGGCTTGTCTCGCAGGAACTTGGGCACACCGAGCAGATCAAAAATCTCGTCGACATTCTCGGGCGTATTTGAAGGGCAGACTCCGATGGCGCCGCCGACCTTGAAGTCAACGCCGCTTTCCTCTGGGTAGTCAGTCACATCAATGTCGAAATGGAACGTGCGCTTCTCGGCTCCAGGCTTGGTCAGTTCTCTCGCGTGAAAGACAGGCGCTGAGAAGACGCTATAAGGCGGGTGCGGTTGTACAAATTCTGGTGGGTGATGGCTGACGGTTGTAGTGTGTGTCGTGTCCTTTGCAGCGGCAGAGAGCGATGCAATCTGATCTGGGTAGTCGATGACATTGGTCAGCTCTGTGTCTTGGTTGAGGTTGCCCAATTGCAGGTTCAGGCTCTTGAAAGCGGCAGTCTGTGGTAGGTCGAGAGGGGTGTATGCCGTGCCGGTGGCAACGGGTGGAGGAGCTTTGAGGAAACAACAGCCTCCGCCACAGCAGTACTTGCGAATGAGCTGGGTCCCGGACTCTCCATCGGATACTACTTCGCGAAGTAATGACGGGTCTTCGGTAACTAGGGTAGTCTTTGCTTGGATATCGGGAGCTGAGCGCGTCACATCGACCTCGGCCACTTTCTCAAAGTCGATGATGCCGCTGCTGGTCACGTCTGTGTTCGGAGTCTGCGGCTGCTCTGAGTCGCTCGCATTGGACGAGCCAGACCAGCCAGTCGATTCGTTTGACGAAGGTTCTGAAATGGTGGCGTGTTCCTGAGGAGTGGCGGAGGAAATGGAGGCTGCAGAGGGGGGATGCGAGGTTGAAAAGCGGCGACGCGTCTGAGGCACTCGAAGTTCGGGCAACGGGTCTAAAATTTGGTCGCGGCGACGAGGTGGAGCTGAGAGGCGTCTTCGAGACAGGCCAAAGGGCAATAGGCTGGCGGAATGTGTGTAGGACATGGTGGTAAAGAATGCGGGTTCTGATGAGGAGGATGGCGTCAGTGGTGTTGAAGTTGTGATGGAAGAGATTATGTATTATCAAAAAGATCATGACCGAATCACGCACCTTTGAGGGCCCGTTGTAGGGCGCGCATCCGAGACCGGGGATTACTTGGTCAGAGCGCTGCACAGGATGTGAAAATCGGAGCTGGCTGGAAGCGTTTCAAGGAGGCTTGGAGTGGGCCAGATAGTGATAGGGCGGAGTCGAGGATGTGGAGGAGAAAGAAAGGTCAATGCAGTGGAGGGAAGCTCGAGCTGGGCCAGCCACGGAGGCGATTCGTCGTGCGCTTCAAAGGCACTGGATTTGGCTCGGCGTGCTCGTGTGGGCGATCGCAGTGTCACTCAAAGCCGAGGCCCTCTATGATGCTTCGGACGCACGATGAGACCGGTCAGCAATGTGCCTTTGATCGAGCAGATGATTAATTGCCTGTTTGCTGAGCAACAAGGGCAGCTTGTAATGTATCTATTTCCAATACTCCTCTTGCACAATGCGGCTGCCTTCCGATTTCTTTCTCCGCGCGCTCCACTGCCAATGCTGCGGCCTATCGCGACGGCCTCGACTATCGTGACCACGGTGCGGCACCTTGCCCCGGCTTTTCTCTAGGTCTTTACGCTACGGCTGTTGCAGCCTACGGCCCTGAGCTAAGCCCGGAATGCGACTCCTCTGCACTACTTGCCGGCTGCTGATCAGGAGCAGCGTGACTCTGGGCGGCTTTGTGCGCATCAGCGCTTTGTCAGCGCGCTGACTGTCGACTTGGTCCTGGGCAATCCATACACACGAACGCGCAAAGTTGATGGTCGATGATGATCCTCGCATTTACGCCGTGTGAATGATGGAGTTAAAATCAATTGTCTGACGCGGAGTTGTACGCAGCACGCGTGCGTGGGCATGTAGGGGACGTAGTAACAGGCATCCCCATCGGGCAGCAATAACGAGCAGCCCGCCCCCAGGAATAGTTTGGTTTTTTCATAGCGTGACGCGTTATTCTTTAGAATAAAGCAGTTCCTATAATAAAGTAAAGACTTGATATACAAATTAATAAGTATCCGATTCCTAGATGTTAGTGCTATCTTGAACACCACCGCTACCAAAGCCTCCTACATTCTACTATAAGCGCGGCCGTCCAAGGGCCTTCTAGCCTCTTTAACGTGGTCTTTTTATTCTTCGGAGCAGTAACAAGGGCGCATTGCGAGCTGGTGTAGTTATGACACATTGGTTTTTAACAATATCGCCGTCCTTGTTCTTCTTCTCTCGATCGTGTCGCAAGCGGTAGCCTTGCCCAGTCCATTACTCGCAGACACGAATCGCTCCTTTTAAGGGTATCGCAGGTATCTTCGGGAGGTGTATCGCGCTCGTAGATATAACCAGGGCTTGTAGGGGTGCTCGTTAATACGTCCCGTGGGTAGTCGTCGGCCCAGGTAGCCTGACGCGCGCCTGAAAACGCCCAGAACCAGAGATTACAACGCGATCAGCTCTATTCCCTGCCAACGCCGGATGTCCTCGGTCCCTATGCGTCTGTGCTCCTCGATGATTCATCTCATTGAAACTTCTCAGAACCAGGGCCGAATGGCCCATGGAGGCAAAGAGGTGCCCTTTGCTGTCCAGTCATCAGCTGGCAAAGCCCAGCCTTCCTGCTTGATCCTGTCCGCTGCTACAAAGCGACCGCATTCCTGTGTCTCAGTAATCACCCAAAACTTCTCCAGGGCAGGCATCGACTCTGATACTCGTCTTGCAAAACCCATCCACGTTGGAAACGTTTCTCTCACTGCGCCCCAGCGATCAAACGGCTGCTCCTCGCAGTGTTGACTGACTCGTCGCTCTAATCCAGGCCGGGAGTAGACGCCGTTGACTACAAAAGTTTTCAATGGCCTTACAGGGGGGCAGATCTCGGCGGCAGCTCGATACTGCGCCAGCAAATGCGTACAGACACAGGGCATCCTTATCTTGATATGCTCAAGCTGTAGCATCAAGCGACTGATCAGCAGACACGGATGGTACTCATCTTCATGAGTTCGGAACTGGTAGCTTTGATATGCAGCATCGACATCCAGGACCAGTGTTGTCAGGGAGGGAATCTCAATCAGCTTATTGAGGATCCCGGCGAGGATGATTTTACTCGGCCCTTGACCCATTTCCTCACCAGTGCAGTTATCAACCGTCCGGAGGGTGAAAGACTCCAGCTGCCGTGCCCGTGGCAGGATCTGGTCGATCAATAGATGCTGTAGGTCTTCATCTGGATCGTGACCAGGCATGGGCACCAGGGGGACCTTGACGGTCAGCTTCTTTACTTTCCTCACAAAACAAAGTTGATGCTGGTCAAGGCTGTAATGCACAGATTTGGCTTCAGGCCCCGTGAGACATATCGTGACTTCCTCATAGCCAAGTGGCTCTGCCGCCTCGTACCATCGCTTTGAAAGGTGGAGGCTTTCCCAGATATCCCGGCAGGGAACATATCTGAGAATATGTTCGAGAATCTCCACTGGGAGCGTGTCCAGTGTGATTTCCATCAGTAGCAGCTTATGGCATGAAGCAGACGAAAGACGAAAGTATGAGCTTGAGTTGAGCGCTGAGCACTTATCATTGACATTGGACCTGCCGAATCGGAGGGCTGCTTCTCCTCACTGCGTGTTGGCCCCACGTTTCTCCGATGTCGAAGTGACAGCTCCCCAAGGGACCCTCGGCAATGAGGAGATCAGGGTCCCTCAGATCGCGACTTGGAAGGTAAGATACCGGTATCGCACAGGTCATCAAGGACTACCAATCTCGTTGGTCAGAACATGCATCTGATGAATTACCTTGACGACTCCGCCTGTCTGCCCTTTGTTCATCAACTACTCGACCAAGGCCGGGCATGCACTATTCTCGATTACCCCCAGCCTAGGCTGGCTGAATAAGCAGACGCATCATGTCTGGCTTCGACGGTGAATACGGTACAAACAGTACAAGTCACAGTCCGCACATCTTCCAGCATCTCCGCTCCACTTTGACCCTATTGGGTACTGCAGTCTTTTAGCACCGCAGGGTTGTAGGTGGTCCGAGCCCATGAACAATTAGAGCATCGTTTGCGCCAGCATAGCGCCAGCAGTGCATCATGAGTGCAATTCTGGCGTCACGTCTTCGACCCTTGCTGGAGTGTGGAAAGGGCTGTTCTTTCAGGAAGGGGATCAGCATGACCCTCCATCCTCTCAACCCGGGCTATATGTCTGTTCCCATCAATAATTGCAGGCCCAGCCAAGCTTGACAGGACGTTATTGGCACTTGCGACTCGATTGGGGACCATGGCGTCCCGTCGTTTTTCAGAGGCCGAATACAGAGTACGAACGTGGGACGTCGTATATGTCGCACCTGAATAGGAACATTCAAACACATTGATAAGAGCCAAGCTCACCCTCTACCGCGCCTGCAGACCCACATCGAGCAGTCTTGTCGGCATATGACACTGCCTCATATCTGTGCACAGATGTGGTAACCCGAATGCGACTCTTTGGGCTGCGATGTCCATTCATACGCAGCAGGAAGAGCTCTCGCCAAGTTGTAGACCCACCGTTGAAAATCGCATTTCAGTGGTAGCCGACATTTGGCCGTCGTGACATTGTGTTTTGCACTCATGGCAGTTGTGATGGCTGTGCAGCTCAAGTATCAAAGACCAGAGCCCAGACCTACTGCAACGTGACAAGACTCCACACGTTTGCAGATCTCCGACTACATTGGGCTTAGTAGAGGATTGGTTCATGGCTTCGTTGCACCGCCAGAGCCACTACCGAGGGTAGAGCCATCCGCAATACCGACGACGATGACAGCTTTCTGCGGCCACGGTCCTCCTCCCAGCAGCAACTACTTGGAGAAGGCTTACGTAGCAAAATGGCCAAAATACCAGACAGTGGCATTATCCTCTACTCGTACCCTTGTGAGTGTCAGAGCCAGCGTGGCAGAGGTGACAAGTTGAAAAGTAGAGTGATACTAACAGCCTCAGACTCACCCTATGCTCGGAAAGTAATCTGGTACCTTCAGTTGAGAGGTATCCCCTACGCCCTATGCCCTCAGCAGGACCGACTGGAGGATCTCAAGCTGGGCGCTCGAAAAGACCTCCTGGCGATCGGTGTGAGGTATCGACGCATTCCAGTCCTCGCTATTGGGCGAGATGTCTATTGTGACACGCACATTATCCTGCAGAAGCTGGAAGCACGTTATCCCAAGGGCAAGTTGGGCAAGTCGGCGCCCGAACACCGCTTGATCGAGCGTCTGCTAGAGAGGTGGACGAACGACAGCATGTTCTGGAATGTTGCTGCAACCATACCAGCTGACAGCCCGGCGCTGACCAACAAGGCATGGACGGATGATAGAGAACAAATGACGGGAAGAAAATGGAGCCCTGAGCGACAGGCTAAGGGGAGGCCTGAGGCGCTGCAGAATGTCCGCGACGGGTTCAATCTCCTCGAACACACGATTCTCTCCGATGATCGCGATTGGCTTTTGAATGGGGCAAAGCCCAGTCTTGCGGACATTCAAGCCATCTGGCCATTCCACTGGGCCGCACCAATGCTCAAAGACACAATCAGCGCAGAAACACATCCTAGGGTATTCGCTTGGTTTGCGCGCTTCGACCAGGCGCTCAAGGCAGCCTCCGCCAAGCCAATCAAGGTGACTGGCGAACAGGCAAGGGACTATATTCTCAAATGTGATTTCGCAGAGCAAGGGGGGCGCATCGATGAAGAGGATCCCTTGAAGCTGCAGGGAGGAGCTTCTGTTACAGTCTTCCCTGCGGACTCGGGCTTCAACTCGAAGGACACGGGGCGATTAGTTGACCTGACGCCAGACGAAGTGACGATTGCAGTCAGGCCGCCATCAGGTGATGGGAGCAGGTTGGTCCACGTCCACTATCCGCGATGGCGCTTTCGAATCCTCGCAACAACGGGTGACAGCAGGCTGTGATGGATGCATACCTAGGAACGTACATGCAGACAATTTTACAATGTACCACGGTTGACTGGCAAAACTTGATAGCCAACGCAGTGGCCGGCGTGACAGGGAGTCGAATTGACCAGGATACACTGAATGAAATTACCCAACGACCCGGCAATCGCAGAAGTATAGGGCTCAGGTCTCAATGTCTCAGGCAGAGAGCACAGATTTCCTGGACGGAGCCTCATCGAGATGGCTGGCCGGGGGCTAATCTTCCTTACATGGACAATCTGCAATGCCACGAGCGTCGAGCATTTGACGACACGGTGCTGACACAATGTTTGACTCTGCGATGGCACTGTCGCTGTGCCGAGCCATGCATGACATGCGGCGCTGTCAGAGACCTGACGCGCTCCGAGACGGTCCATGTCAGTGTTGGGTAGCAAGAGCTGGGCTCCAAACTCTGCGTGCAACGGAGCCAGTGGAAACTGGATCGGCGAGTTCACGCTACGCTTCGGCACCGCTGGGGGCGCCGTTGGTGCTGCTGATGCTTCGACCTATGCAGTGGCAAGTTGCAACAGCAGCAGCACCTGCCGCCGCCCTGAGGACAGGGTCTGCTAGGCGAATAGTCGCTGGAATGGCGAGATTGCGGACATTACACTGCAGGAGTGGTAGCAGATGGCGACGGGCAGTGCACGAGTCGGCTTGCGAGAAAGTGACGGGAGGGTCAGATTGATCGCGCTGTACTCGAGTGTTGCTGCCCAATCCTGCCACTAGTCATGTCGCTAACGCGAGCGCTTGCAGGGTGCGCGAAGGCCAGATAGGTGGAGCCTGCAGCCACTGACGCTACAGCAGAGACACGCTTGCTGATGCTGCCCAGCTGATGAAAGGCTGCCAACCGCCCGCCGCCGCCTGCCCTCTTGTCCTGTTTTCTCTGCTGCCACCTTCCTTCCACTTTTACCCCCCCGCCCTGCTCCGATCAGCAGCAAAATCGACAACATCATCGTCGTCGCCGCCGGTACCCTTGAGCTCGTCCTCACCTCGTCTTCTCGCTGCACCGTCCCATCTCGTGTCGCTGTTCCAGGCATCTCCAGATCGCTCTGCTAGGGCACATCAAGCCACACAGCTTTTATTTCCGTCTTCGTAGCACCCAGAGCGCCCGCTCTCTACCACGGAAGGCCTCCTGCAAAATCTATCTCTCTGTTCCGAGACTCTGGACATTGCCGTCATCTGTTCGTCGTTGAATACTCAAAGGCTCCATTCCGAACCTGCCATCCTGGTCTTCTTTCCCCATACCTGCGGCCTCCCGCCCCGGAGATACTTAAAAAACTTGTCTGGTCCCACATCCCATCGCTAGATTGTCTGGCCCCTCTGGATCGCGCTGCCATTCCGCGCAGCTCCTCTTCTTTCTTCTTTCCTGCCTCGCTACTTCCCTCCCCACAGGACATGCCCTTTTCCACCATGAGTGACACACGGAGAAATCAATACTTTATCCCTGGCGAGGGCATCGCGCGAGAAGTCATTACTGCAGACATCTGCAAGTATCTCGACAATGATGCTCTCGTCCGCCCTGGAAATTACCAGGTGCGAATGCGCCCCACCTCAGCTCTGAGATCGCATCATTTTTGACCGTCTCCTCTAGGGAATCGATGGCTACTACATCTTTGCCTACCGTAACTTGACAAAGGTATGAATTGCCTACTGTTGTCCTCGTCCTCCCTGACGTCCCGTCCACTTGCCTGCTACTCTTTGCACACCACGGACGCTGCGAACGACGGCTCACAATATCCAGGAAATGATAGAAGATCTGAAGGCCGACTCTAGGAAATGGGACGGCGAAAAGCGTGGTCGCATGGCCGGGCAGCGCAATGCCCGTGCTCCTGCAGGTAGTCAACTGCATTTCCCACCCAAGAAGACAGCTCCCTGATATCGTTGCAGACCAGTATATCAACTCGAGAACGCATGCTTCCCGCTTGGAGTCCGGCCCATCGTACACTGACGACTACGCTGGTGGTGTCTCGGGAGGCATGAACAACATGTCTAGCTCTGCACGAACTGGTGGTATATCGTCCACTTCGATGAACAGCCGACAGAATCCCTCCCCCTACAGCAACGATGGTGCGTATACCTACCAACCTCCTCCCTCAAATGATTTTCCACCAACATCCGGCGCTGGAGTTGGTTACGGTTCCGCATTTGGTTCCTCCGCCCAACCTCGCTCTGCAGGCCCCAATCCTCCCTCCTCCGCTCCCTACGCCAATACCAGCAGCGCCGGTGGATATGGGGGCGGTAACTCGACCGCCAACGGCTCTTACGGTGGAGGCCCATCCGGTGGGTTCGGCGGCCATTCGACCTCCAGTGGATATGGACCATCCTCGACGAATGCTTACGCTCCTCCACCATCGACAGCACCAGTACACGGGTACAGATACTTTCCACCTGCCCAGTTCTTTGGTTTGCACTAATGCCCCAGGAATAGACGTGGTGGATACTCTGACTCATCGTCGGCAAATCGCTCCTCCCGGGTTGTAGATACTCGGTCTGGAGGGTATGACCACGGCGACCCTAGGTCTGATAACCGTTACCATGCTGACACATCAAGGGGCTCGTACGGCGATAATGCTCGTCGATATCGGTGAAAACTTTCGGACTCTCTTGGCTGGTACCCAATCCAGACAACGGACCTTCAGCAGACTTTTTACCCACCCTTGGAAGTTCCACTGGTTTCGTTGACGTTGACACAATGGTGCTCGGGCCCTCCTGACACAACTCCATCTCCAGGCTCCTTATATGTTCCGGACATTGTGCCTCATCCATGGGCATTGGTTTGACCTGGCGTTTTCTGCAAAGCTGCTACTACTGTGCACTGGCGATCCAAATTTCCTATTGGCATTTATACCCCTGGGATGTATGAGATGGCGATCCATACGCTTGTGACTACTATTGACAACCACACTTTACCTTTCGGGATCTGTAGGCAATTCCCCAAAACATCTGGAGTAAGCGTCAGGGCTCTGTGCTTGCACAAGACCCAACACACCTTGTCTCAATGTTATGGCAAGCTGTACCGTCAGGTCGACCTGATGAAAACTTGAAAACCCACATCCGGAGCTGGTGGACGCCCTTGAATACGTCAATATGTGATCTTGAAAGGATAATGCCTTGCCCATCAAGGTTCTTCTCTCGTCGTTTGGACCGGGACCTGCATGCGTTTTGTGTCATGCAACCAAGCTTGCCTTGGTTGGAGAAGCAATTGCACCGGACATTGATACGGCCGCTGGATAATGTAACCCAGTCTCGTGCGTCACCACCGGGAGCGCATGCGTATCTGGGGTTTGCTATGGATAAGCCGTATTCTATGGATGCTGCCGAAGCCTCGGCAAGGACACTGGAAGCTGCTGTGGTCACTCTGTGATGATATGTCTTTATGCGCAATGCGATAAACGTTACGAGGGAATTTTGGATGCATGTAACGAATGAACGGGATCACACGGTCATGAGGCCACGCCAGGATGGCCTGGCTTGGCCTGCTTCATTCATCTTCACTTATATGCTTGATGGAAGCTTGAACCGCACGCCCCTGGATTGATCTGGCTTTCAAGTTTGGCCTTGCTACGTTGAGATATGTGACTGCAACCCCAGCTCCTTCCGGGCTTCACAATGCCTAGCTACTGCTTACTCTTGCGGACACCGCCTGATAACCCAGCGACATCAATCATGTGCCTCCTAATCGAGCATCCAATATTTCGTCGAAGAGCTTGGGTGGTGGGTGCCTTTCCCCTGCCCTTTTCTGGCTCTCAATCTCTCTTCACAAAGGTAGGTTTGTGGGACTGCATCGAACTCAAGCCCATGTTTGCCTTCGCCTAGAGGACAATGATCCTGAAACGGTTCCTCCACGACTCGCTCCCACTTATTTCAAAGAATTGCAATAAATCGACATGCAATGACGCTAGCGAGCGAGACTTCTCGCTAGTTTGTATAGCACCATATTGACAACAAAGGCAGATGCACGTGGCGGAAAGACCGTAAGATTCATGTGCCACTTCGTACATTCAGAAGTTTCTTGTGTTATCTCTGACCATTCACCGCGCGAGTCTGCTCTGTGTATGAGTAGGGATCATATGCACGACATTTGGTCCTGACTTGTTGCTTACCGCGCCAAGGGCCGGACTCCTGTATTCAAGGGTCTTGTGTCTGCTCACTGTTGGACCGCGGCGTTTCCCAGATTTTTGTGCAAATGACAGTGCCCTTTCCACGCACCATTTGCTCGTGTGGATAGGCCCACCTCGCTGCTGCTACGAAAGTGCTGTAAGCAAGGTTCGAAGTCGACCATGTAGATCTCGCCGTGCTCATGCCTCGCGCAGGTCTTCAGAGTAATTGTTTACTGGACATGACGTCAGGATCGATTGCGTGTATACTGGCGAAGGATCATTCTCATTACCTACGCGTACGGTCGCGGATCAGTATCTAGGCGTGTCAGATTACCTGGTTGAGGACATTGGCATTTGGCTACTGGGGAGTGCTGAGGGCATACCATAGCCGTATTGGTTGTCTACAGATCAGGTAAATGGGTGCCGTAGGTTTCAATAGTAGGCAGACGCATCTGTGCTGCTCCTCACAGATGCTCTGTTGGAGAGAAATCTGATTACATGCTGCATTCCACTTCTTGCTTCTTCACTGCGCCGCACAAGTGCGTCCGTGACACGCGTGGTCAGGGCGGGCTTGGGGTCCGAACGGGTCCATCCGATGCTGTCATTGGCGCCGCGTCCAACGTTTTGGTCCCTGCACCAGGCATCCCTTTGATCCTCACCCAAAGGCTCTCGGATACGCCAAAGCCTCATCTACAATGGCAGTAGACCCCCTTCCACCACTGTCCGGCCTGTTCCTGGTCCGCTTTGATCAGAGAGTTGGCTACACGCTCACCTGGTCCAAAGCCATTCCCCAACGTGAGCTTGTCCGTCCTCAATGCCTTGCCCACCCAGACTTGCTAATTACTTCCGCATACGCGCAGTTGATCTCTCTGGCGCAGAGTTCAAGTCGTTACCTTCAGGATTGCACAATGTTAAGGAAGATCTCGTCTATTTCCTCCAGACACCGTCACACGCCGGCCTCTCCGCTTTCCGCAACGACGAGAGCAACGCAGCGGACCGCAACGCAACATTCGCATGCGTAGGCGCCTGCACACCCCTCAACGGCAGCAGATTAGGCAGAATCTGGCTACACGCGCCCGAGCTCCGCCGCCTCGCCGCTGATTTCCACACCGGCGCAGACTCGCACGCAGCGCTAGAAGCATACTGGGAAACACACCAGCTTCGTGACGACACGCCGCAAGACCCGGCGCCGCCGCAGCAGCAAAGGACAAAATCAAAGACAGCGCAGCGGCGTCGCAGGGGACTTTCAGAGTCTGTTACACTCTTGCAGGAACCGACGCCGTCTTTCCATCCTGCGCGCGCGCTCCCGGATTTACTCGAGGCGTTTGGGCCGCTGTTGTTTCAGGTTTATCGGCTTGCGCTGCTGCGGAAGCGGTGTCTGATTATACGGCGGCCGCCGGTGCGTTCGTCGTGCGATTTTGTGTATATTCTCTCTATATTGTCGTCGATTCCCGGCTCGCTGCACGGTACCGTGACGCCTAGCGCGCCTACGCGAAGTAAGCCGCGTTTCAGCGTGGGCATCACGGATATCGATGAGCTGTCGCCGCCTGCGCCTGGTGCGCGGGAGGTGTTGAGCGATGATGATGAGTTGCGGGAACGAGCGGAGGAACAGGCGTATCTCGCTACGACTACGGATGAGTTACTTGCGCTGAAGCCGGAATTGTATGATTACAAGATTGAGTTTCCAAAGGATGTGGGGCGGAATGAGTGTGCTTGGCCGAGCGTGTATGCCGCGCATGACAAGGTACCGCTCAAGGCGACGCAGAAGGATTGGAGACGGTATAGAGCTCTCATGCGCGGTGTCAAGGGTCTTAAGAAACCCGCTGCAGCTCCGACGGTAGCTGACAACGCAACCGACGACGACGCCGAGGATGAAGATGAAAACGAAAATGAAAACGAACCATACCACGATGACCCATCAGAAGCATCCGACCAAAAACCTCTCCTCGCCCAGCACGCCGCAAAGCAGAGCACAAAGGGAAAGGAAGCAGCGGCGGAAGAAGAAGAAGGAGAAGATGAAACACCCTACGACACAGCCTACGTAGAGTCCCTCCCCTGGGCCGCAATAGCCTACGACTCCTTCGTCTGGTGGGCCAGCGCCGGTGAAAAGAGTCTCGACGCAGAGGAGGAAACGCGAGACTTTAACTCCCTGCTGGCACCCTCCAAACCTGATCCTGCGGTCGACGTGCAGAATAGCGGCGGTTCTTCACGCCCGACGTCGCGCGGCGCTGCTGCCGGTTCGACATCTGCATCTGCAGGCGCAATCGAGGAATTGGAGCTTAGTGTAGTGGGGTACTTCCACCGGTGGACAAGTCAGATGATCAATGTACTTGATGAGATAATTGGGGAAGGGGACAGTGAAGAGGAGGACGAGCAAGGGCAAGTTGTGCGGATTCGACGCGAGGAGCTTGCGCGCATGGGCTTGGACGGGTGGAGCGAGGTTGATCGGTGGTTCGTGGGGCAGTTGGCTGGCGTGTACTTTGGGTTGAGGGTTGAGGTTGGTGGTGGACGCATTGAGTGCTGTGGTGTCAGGGTGTTGTAACGAGATCGTCTGGAAAGAGCATGTAGGATTTCGTAGTCTGTGTTCAGAGGAGGCCTGGATCTCTATACCCAGACATCCGTCAGGGGTTTGGGGCCTAGGATAAAAGGTGTATGTATCGAGTGCTGTGGTGCAAGGATCTTGTAAAATAGCTGACGCAGGCATAGAATTCCCCAAGCTTGCATGAGAAGCCCTCTAGGATACGAGTATCATAATCGCTTGCGAATGAGCGATATACTAGACTTGTAAGCATCTTCAGTAGACGTTTATGGTCTTACTCTGAACTGCGTTGTCCAGGGCAGATGCAACAAAAGAAAACTTGACAGCGAAGGGTAGATACTCATACTTGTAGTCACCAAGTTAGAAATTCCAAAGCAGGTGGATTCCTCGCGAAAGGTCTCTTGACATTCGTAGCCAATCATCTATAGCTTCTGCTTGTTCCCGTCCGCAACTAGATACGAAAACGTGGAGTCCATTTCTCAAACCATCTTCGTCCAATCTGTCCATCGTACAAATGGTCCCAAAACACCCAACGCCATGCCCTGATGCATAGAAATAGCTTGTGCGAGAGAAGGATTTGTGGGGGTATATGTCTCCAGCATCATCTGGAAATTATGGTATTGAAGGAAATGAATAAACTGCCGTGTTGGCTTATAATAAGAGCAAGGCCATGCTCGCCAGCGCGACGACTGTGAGCCACTGTGGCTGTATCATACCAGCGCCA
>JAKCVP010000037.1:0-55962 GCA_023512835.1 Taxillus chinensis
AGGCGTGCAAATGCAAATCATGGCTCCTTCTGTGCGCCGAGATCCAGGCCTTTGCGAGCCGTTGAAGCAGGATCAGGTTAGACGCCTAAGGTGACAGAGAGCTTAAATGTGATGTAAAGCCTGGACGAGTGGACAGGGAGGTACTTTTGCCTTTGGAGAACAATCGTATACCTACCTAAGGTAGCTATACTGCCTCTTCCCCCTTTCCTCCACTCTGTCCTCCAGCCCAACTTCTGCTCGCCCTTTACAACTGCTCTTCTGAAAGATCTTAGCATCAAGCAGCTCGTGATTCTTGTAACAAGTGTGTAAATCATCAGAACACACACAGCAAGCCCATTCAAGCATGCCGACTACAGCCCGCTCGTACGCCGAGGGCCCAGCAAACGCCCAAATAGGCGGCGTCCCCACGATCCACTACTTTGACTTTGCCTCCAAGGGTCGCGGTCAAGTCGTCCGTCTGCTCTGGGAAGACGCAGGCATCGCCTACGACGACGTGCGCTACGACATTGCGAACGAGTATCCCGAGTTCAAAAAGGGCCAGCTGGCAGAGTGGAACCCGCTCAGCACCATTCCCGTCATTGAGCTCAATGGCAAGATTCTCACGCAGTCGTATGCTATTGTGCGACACTTTGCGCGTGTGCTGGGCAAGTACGACGGTGTGAGTGAGGAGGAGAAGTAAGTTTGCCGTTCTCCTCTTTTTTCTTTGTCTCTGACCGTCGCGAGGACCGCTTTTGCGGATGGCGTGGCTGATGTTGGAATAGGTACTTTGCAGACCGCGTCACAGACGTGGTTATCGACTGGCGCACTGCGTTTGTCGCAGCCTTCTTGAGCCCAAACAAGGACGTCGATTATCCAGAGCACATCAAGACCAAGCGCACGCAGTTCCTCAAGGGTCTGGAGCGTCTGCTGAAGGAGGGTCAGCCCACTCCTGGACCGTACGTCATCGGTCGCGAGGTCACGTACGCCGACTTTACGCTGTACCAGATCATTCACGACGAAGGTCTCAGCGCGAACAATGCCGAGGGTCTGAAGAAGGAAGGGTACAATCGTCTCGCGCAGCTTGTTGAGGCGGTCGAGGCTAGGCCGAACGTACAAGCTTTCCTCAAGAGTGAGCGGTACAAGGGATAGATGTGTCGTGTAGCTTCTGATCGCGGTGGTCCCGCAAACTTGAATTTCTACACTATGAACCTGCTTCGCCTTCGTGCTGCTTGATGAATGAGGTGTGCAGCTTCTCTACTTCGGGGATGATAGAACCTTCGATCTCGCCTACTGGCTCTCCGTCGGCTCCGCGCTCGACCCGCACCCACTTCTCCCCATCTAATGCACTCACAAAGACGACCTCGTACTTTCTCGTGTTGAGCAGATTGCCAATGACGAGGTGATGCGCGTACTTCTTCAGCGCGCCCTCTGCCTTGCGCGTCAAAATGCTCGGATCAGTCTCCAGCTTAAAACTGACAATCATCGCCCGCGGTGCCCACGCATCGACCAGTCTCTTGAGAAACTTGGGCACAGGATCAAGGTCAATCACGAGCTTCTGGTCTTCCATGCGCGCGGCAGGGGCCTCGCCTGCGCCAGCCGCGGAGTGGAACTCCTCACCCGACTGGATCTTGTGCTCTACCATCCTATCCCTTGGCACGAAGAAATCCGACACGGCGGCCGCAAGATAGAAGATTGCTCGCGGGCCAAGAGGACCCATCAGCTTCGCCAGTCCGCGTAGCGACCAGAGATATTCTGTGACCGTCTCGAAATCAAGCATGCAGAGTGTGCCCTCGCGCTTCGCTTTGCGATAGCGTCTGAGCACGTCGAGCATCTTCTCCTGCCATTCCTCGCCTACGACCACACGTGTCTCGCGCCCGGCCGTATACAGATCGCTCTCCTCCATCATAAAGTCCAGAAAGCAGTTCGTGTTGTGCGAGTAGTGCCGCGAGTACGGCAACAGCGAGAAACGGCGGTGCAGGAACAAGACTGCATAGCCTTGCGCGAGGAAATACTCTGCTGACGTGGCGCCGCGGGTTCCTGCGGAGAAGTTGTCGATGAAGCGGACTGTTTGGTTTTCAAGAGGGACTGTGGTGCCGCCGGAGGTGACTAGCACTACGCGGCGGCCCGCGGCTGCTTGACGGTCTATGAATGCCTGGGCAGTCTGGATGTAGCGAGGGAGAAAGGCAGGTGGTGGATTCGTCTGAAAGTAGACGTCTTCCGCGCTGGTGAGCTCTGCTGTTGAGGCCATGTCGAGCGTTGTGCGTGGAGGGGCTGTGATTCAGGTAGCTGAGACTCCTTTTCATGCCCTTGGCCGCATCTGCGATCTCAAGGCTCAGACGGATCGAAAATGAAGCTTGTGAAGCCGAAAGATGGAAACAGCCGAGTTCAAAGGAGGATCAATCAAGATGAAGCATGGCCGTCACCTCTAATGGTCAAGGTCTGGCTTGTTGCAACGTCCGGATGCTTACTCCACCTGACGACAAATCTTTGACTCAATGTTTTATCAGCGCTTGCTATCCAGTATCAAAGCTTCAGGTGTATTCGACAGACTGAGAAGTGGAGGGGGTGGGTCGTATCTTTGCCTTCGGGAATAGCATCGTTGTCCTGCAGACGATCAACGGGCATCTATCGAGCTTTACCAGCGGTAAATCGTGCCGTCTAATACTACGCTGCAAGACGTTTGTGGTCGCAGAGAAGGGCATGAGGTTGGGAGAACTCCGGCTTGGCAGAGAAGTGCAGACATAAGCACGTGATTGCGCTTTCTTCTTGATTGTCTGTCCTTGTCCAATGTTGTACGACAAGCAGTTTGACATTATTGTTCCGTATTGCGGCTTCATTAAGCATTCCATACTCGTAGCTGATGATTGCAGTCCTGAATGGTCATTTCAAACTTTGGTAGCAACCATCGCCTTCCGATGCTCCTACCAGAAAGCCTCTTGCTTTGATCTGGGTAAATTGCGCCGATGATGACCCAGGCACATCCTCACCACAGTCTGTGCCGCTGGGCCCTGAAATGTACATGTAGTGGCATGATGTATGAATGAGCAATGGCCCATCTGCGTAAATACCGTCGATTCGCAGTCATTCGATGCTTTGTAGAGGACACCGTGCACGACGTATACAGCTAAGGTCTCGTGTCGCGCATTGCTTCATCTGTCTTTTGCATGATTCATGGACCGCAGTCATGAACAGGGAACCAAGTGCTTGTTTGCAGAAGGCGCGTGCACCGAAGCAAGGTCTGATGCAACTGGACTCGAGCGACCAAGTTGATTCAAAAAGCACCCAAAGCCATCAACTTGATCAGTTTGATTCTGGAGAAGGAGGGATGTAGAGCTTTGGCTGCTTTGGTTTCGGCGGTGACGACGACAATGACAAGTCGCTCCTCCTCCTCTTCTTCAGGTTACGATAACGCAGGGGGTCTGTAGAGCTGTAGAGAGACAGCATGAAGTTCTGCCATTGTCCCAAGCTACTGCGCCTCCTATCAGAGTCCTCAGAATCGTCTCTTCGTTCTCTTCGTTCTCTGGCACCCCACGGCAGTGATATCTTCTAGGTATACTTTTCCTCTTTCTCAGAACTGTTTTCCTCTTCCGATTGTTTCGTCTCGTCTTCGTCGCTAGTATCTGGGTCATCGATGTAATCCTCAACCAACCATTCGGTAGCGATGTCCCAGCGATCGCCTTTTGCGCTTTTACTCACGTACTTGACGAATCTCATGATGCCTTTGTCCCTAAGAAGGACCGTGAAAACATTCCATCCCCCAGGAATAGTCATTAGAATTCCGTCGTCTTCATCCTCTGAAGTCTTGTAAATGGCAGGATCGGGTCTTTCACGTCGCTTTCCAGCGCCAGTCTGAGTGGCTGCAGCTTTCTTGTCGGAACCAGTGAGAATCACTTCTCCGTCCTTTGAGTCGGTGTCGTCTTCGTCGTCCTCCTCTTCGTCTCCTACCATGTAGAGCTCATACCCTCCGACACCGCCCTCGGGCTCGCTGTGGCTTGGACCCCTCGCCTTACCCTTCCCTTTTCGATCGTTGGTAGCGCCTAAGTGCTCTTCCTGCCCCTGTACTGCCTGTTCGTCGTTATCGAAATCGTCCTCGTCCTCTTCTCCTCCCCACCCAGTCGTCGGAGTGAGGCCAAGAGAAGACTCAAGTCTGGGATCATCGTTTGTAAAGTTCTTTGCGAGGGTATAGTCGAGTCCGCGACGGAAGCGTCGAGCCAAAGCATTCACATCATCAAGGGACAGGTCCACAACCAATTGAAGCCAAGTCTTGAACGATTGACTAGGGAGGAAGTCATTCAGCAGTTCATCAAGTAACGGCATATTACTCCTCGTTCCATCCGGCTGTCGATATAGGTATCTGTGCTTGTGTGGTGGGCAGGCCGTCCTCCAACCATTGGCCTCTTGTGCTGGGCTTGATGCTGAGGCCAGTTGATCTGCAAGTTTGATCTCCTCCTTCAATGCCTCCGCAAAGCTTGTTTTGAGGAACTCAGATAGTCGCAGCGCCGAATCTTCACGAAATCTTGCCCGAAGCTCGTCGACCATGTCTGGGTTGAGATATTGCGGATTCATGTATTTGACCAGCAAATCCATGTCTTCCAAGGACAATGGCATCAGATCCTCCTCGTCCTCTTCTTTTGGTCTGATGTTCGGTGCATGCTCTATCCATTTAGGTTGAGGTTGGTCCAACAAGTCACTCTCTTTGCCACGGAGCTGACTTAACGAAGACTCTTGTGCGAGCTTTGCTTCCATGCCGGGCTCGTATCCTTCTTCGCCTTCTTGCGGAATATGAAACCAACCAGAGATGGCCATCCTGATCCGCCCGCCATCGTCTGTAGGCGCATCGCCAGGCAGAGGCAGATAGACTTCCTCGACGTCATGGAACGATTCACCAGGTTGGACGGCAAAGAAAGATAGCTGGTTCCAGGCAGGAGGGATCGCCTTCGTCCAGGCGTGGCTCGGCGTTTTGACTTGCCGTACTGATTTCTTATCTTGTATATCCGCTTCTTCGGAGCTTGCACAATCGCCGTTGCCGTCTGGTACAACCACTTCCACGGTACTTGTAGGGTAAAGTCGCAAAGCTCCTCCCCACTCAGCTTGCCAGGGTTTTCCGGGTCGGTCAAGTACAGGATGTACGACACTCTTCGTGTACCGATGACATCGTCGTGGCACAACAAATGGCTGCCTGGGGTATAGATGTTGACCGCCATGTCTGTTCGGCTCCCGGAGAGCTTGCCGCAGCCTTCGACGACTTGTTCGAGCCATCCTCGAAAATCCTTGCTGTACAATGCATCTCTCAGTTTCACCAGGGATGGCAAATGCTTGAGAAGTGCTGGGTCCAGACCGTCGAGATTTGCAAGATCTCCAGACTGGTGAATCTTGTAAATGTCGGTCTCTTTGGGTGTGAAGGAGATGTGCTCGAGGATCTCGCTGCGAACGCTTCGCAGCAATTGGTCATCGACAAGACCATGAACGACGTCATGCTTGTAGGGGGTTGAGGCGGTGTAGTCCTGCTTGTGAGAAGTGATGGTGTCTTCATTGAAGATATTCGGCGCAAAGTATTGCTTGTGCGAGACGTCGCTTGCGGTCCGCTTCGCTGAAGGCTGCTCTGAGTGAGGGGCGGCTCCTCGCTTCGTTGCCATGATGATTAATATTAGACGACTAACAATGAAGCAGTCTTGCTGAGAAGAAAATGGAAATTTTGAGGATTACGAGGCGCGCATTTAGCGAGTGACAGAACAGAGAGCCATGACATCGCCGGCCAAAAAAAAAAGAGTGGTCCTGGCACGTTTGGGCTAGCGCGAAGGAGCGGCCGACCTGATGGTCTGCAGCGCCCTCACGGCACTCTACCTAGGCACGACAGCTCACAGAAAACGGCCTTGTTCCCAGACCCAAATGAAAGCAGTGGTGCGACGATAATTCAAGAGCCCAATAGATATTTGTCCATTATCATTATCGTGCGTGATGCTATTCGTAACCACCCAGTCCGGGGTATCAAACGCCTGGTGATGCTGTTCCCATACCTATGCACAATTACCGTATTCTGAAAACGCCTGCCTGAGCCTCCCACGATTTGGGACTTCATGAACCCAACATCCAGATAGCTCCTTCTCGCAGGTATCTTCCTAGAGACGCACTGAGATCAAAGGCATCCTCGGCAGCTTGGAGCTCCTTTGGGGATCGACCCTTGCGAACTGCTTGCACAGGGCGCTGCCCTAGCACTTTGCTCTCTTCAAACCACGACCCGTGCAGACCATATGGCACCCGTTGCGGGAGCTTGATCTTTGCAATCACCGTCCTCATGTCCCTTGCATCGATGATCCAGAGCTCACTCTTAGCGTGTGTTAGGGGCTCTCCGTCATCGCCTAACTGCGTCTCATCAAACATGTAGGTGATGAGATAGCCATCGTCTTCAGACACGCCATTTTGTCTTGCAATGAACCTAGGCTCCTGAGCAAACCAGCCCTCAGGAGTTTTGAAGATCTGGATCGATCTATCGTCGTCGTCACGATTGTTGCATGCCAGAATCTCCTGTATGCTTCGATTGTCTACACAGCCAGTGACCGGAGTCGGTGGGTTCGCTTTGCCCCTGGCGATCAGAGTTTGGACATCGAATTTTACAAGACCATCGATTTTCGCCGCGCGACCGAGCGCTGTGTTGAAGGATCCAATGCAGGTCGTGCAGCCATACACGTATCGTGCAGCGGACATCTCTCTGTCGGCTCGGACTGATGGGAACTCGAAAGGCATCCTAGAAAGAGCATATTGCTCTCTGATGATGTTTGAGCATCTGTCTTGCATGCCAAAAGAGTAGTAGTAAAGACGGCATTGATCTTCCTCCTCATCACTTGGATCGGAATAGTCGGTGCGCAATGGCTCCTCCAGTATGGGCGCGTCTTGATAGATGGCTGCATCTGTCTTTTCGTCTTGCACAAACTTTATCGTCTTGATCCGTTGGTTCTTCTGGCCCTTTGGAGGAGGTGCAGCAATGTTGCCAGCGCTGAAGACGACGGCAGCAGATGTTTGCCTGCACGCCAGCATGTCCACCGACTCCAATTTGCCCTGCGGATCAAATACGTCCCAGGTATTGGCAGTGTGGAAAATACAGCAGGCAGTCGTTTCGAACCAGCGGACTTGTTCTGGCTGTCTGCGCGGGAAGACTCCAAATCGAGCCGGTTCTGAAGTGTCGTAGCAGATGGGAGCTTCGTTGCGTGCCAGCCGCAGTGGGTCGAGAGAAAGAGGTAGGTCCATCATGACCGTGTGGTGGCGGCCAACGCCAA
This sequence comes from Taxillus chinensis, assembly GCA_023512835.1. Classification (NCBI taxonomy): domain Eukaryota; kingdom Viridiplantae; phylum Streptophyta; class Magnoliopsida; order Santalales; family Loranthaceae; genus Taxillus; species Taxillus chinensis. Next base: position 7,254 of record JAKCVP010000037.1, read on the forward strand.
AGTCATGGATCATCTTTGCAGAAGATATGCCAGGAATTGGTCGGTTCATCAGGCGCTCGGCAGGCTTAACAGACTCGGGCAATTGGTAGTTGGCCGGAAGGACTGTGTAGTGCACGAATGGTGGGGCGAACATGGAGTGAAACAGAATCATCTCGTTTGTAAGTGGATCCACCTTTGGATGCGCTGTAGTCCACTCCTTCATGAAGCTCAAGAGTTCGCCTTTGCCGCCGAAGACGTCGCCGTCAAGGTCTGAATCAGGCTCGCCTTCGGCTCGGACTCCGTCATACCAACCGATAGACTCCAATGAGGGCAGCTGTATGCGCATAGGTGGGCCGCTCTCACAGGTGGCTAGTGCACGCCCATCATGGTACATGACTGAGGTGTTCGCCACGGAGATCTTCCGGATGTTGAAGTGCGACCCTGGAATCTTGGACAAGAAGACCAGAACGATGGCGCGAAAGCAAGCGATGAGAATCTTCATCAGGCTTGAAAGTGGGTTCGTGAGTGTTGCAATACTCGGCAAGATGGGGTGTCTCAGAGAGGGCGTCGACTGGGTGTGTAGGTAGACGTCGGTCAAGATGTACTGGTTGACGAACTCAGGCTGCACGAATCCCTTTGAACTCCTCCGAAAAGAGACGCCGCTCAGCATGCCATCGCCGTCGAACCAGTGGGCATCACGGCCGAGGTCTTCATTGGACACTGGGTTGCCGCCATTGCGTACATACTGTCCGCCGTGAAGCTCCTCGGGTATGTGTCCGGTGTATGAACAGGGGGTCAGCGGGCATGTTGAGTGAATGGGTGCGAAGTTTCCTGACAGGTAACTGCAGATGGGTTATTAGAGGGCCTAGGCAGTGGGATGCTCTGGAGAAAGCTTACGGATGCTTTGTGGTCGAGCTTGTAGGCGTCTTGCGGGTGGAAGACATGCTGAGGAGAGCTTTGTTAGGCGGTGCGGTAGACGGACAGCAGCATTGTTGTAGAGCGAGGGCGACGCAGCAGCAGCAGCAGCAGCAGCAGCAGCAGGACGATCCTGAGAGGGATCAACAGATTTCTAGGGCACGGATAGCGATGAGTCGACGTCTTGAGCGTTCAAGGCCATCGACGAAGGCCGAGTTCCAAGTGCATTGTGCCCAGGCAGCTGGTCGATGCCGATTCTAGAGAGATCTGGGAATGACGTCGTGCTGGCGGGTCAGACGCCGCCGGGCGCCCACAAGACCATTGCCGGGTGCTTTGTAGCTCGTTGCTGCTTTTGCGACTATCAAATGCACTAGTGTAGACTTCCCGTGCAACGGCTCATTCCCCATCATCGACATCTCTGCCCATCACTTTCTCATCTCGCTTCCACGGCTTCCGTCCGATCACCTGGCGCAGAATAGCCTTTCCATTCCTTGCTGCGTCTTCCGCATCCGGCCCGACACTGGCCGGCCGAAGCTTTTCAGCACCAACCACAAGCACTGAGCATACAGTCACATGCCAGAGGCTGGAGAGCTGTTGCGTACCTGGTTTGCTCTCCGATCTGCTCGCTCCTCACGATTGAAGTCACGCGTTGCTGGGGCCTCGTCTCTCCGTTTTCCTGGGCTCTCTGCGCTGATACAGCTCTAGCTGTGCGCGGCTGCCCGTCGCTGCTCCAACATGGGTCTTGACTACGCCCTCGTGTATGTTTTAGACGTTGTTTCCAGGGTTCCCTGTCACTGATGTCTGCATCTGCTTAGACACTTGAAATACACAATCCCTCCATGCATCCTTCTCACTCTCTTATACCGTCCTCTCTTCACTAAGCTCGACCTCTACAAGATCACATTCCTTGTCGTTGTACGTACGCCACTCGAAACACCTTTCGCTTGTAAAAGACTGACATCTTGCTCAAGATCGCCTTTGTATCCACGATACCATGGGATTCATACTTGATACGCACAGGTATCTGGACATATCCGCCTGACGCTGTCCTTGGTCCAACCCTCTTCGATATACCCGCAGAAGAGCTCTTCTTCTTCGTAATACAGACATATGGAGTCTCGCTACTATACTGCTTTGTCACAAAGCCGCTTCTGCATCCAGTCTACTTGCCGCGGCGAGACACAGACTCAAATTGGTTTCAAAGTCATGACCGCGTGACTGGAGTTCTCGGCCAGCTGTTCCTGGCATGGACCATATACTCGGGCATAAACATGATCTCTTCGGCAGGCACAGGGACTTACATGGGACTGATCATCACTTGGGCATGCCCGTTTTGTCTATTGCTATGGTCGCTGCAAAATCGCTTCCTGATTCGACTTCCATTCAGCTCTGTGTTCATACCCATCGCCGCGCCCACCGTCTACCTTTGGATTGTCGACACGTTCGCGTTGCGCCGGGGGACATGGGTAATAGTGCCCGGGACTAAACTTGACATTGTCCTCTGGGAAGGTCTCGAGATTGAAGAAGCCTTCTTCTTCTTCGCAACAAATACCATGATTGTCATGGGCCTGGTTGCATTTGACAACTGCATAGCCATTATTGATGCCTTTCCAGAGTTGCTTCCAAATTCAAAGTCTTTCCCAGACCCTGTTACGGCAGTGAAGATCCTACTAACGCCACATGCTTCATACGACTCGGAACGCTTGACTGGTCTTTCGCAGGCACTGGAACGACTACGGAATAAGAGCCGCAGCTTTTACCTGGCTAGCTCGACCTTTGGTGGACGCACACGCATCGACCTAATACTGCTTTACAGCTTTTGCAGAGTTGCGGACGATCTCATTGACGGAGCAGCCTCTACAGAAGAGGCTGTCAGATGGATTGGCCATCTCCGGACCTTCCTGGATTTGTCCTATTCGCAGAAGCAGAAGGACAAGCAAGAAGTTCGCGACTTTGTCACTAGGTCATTCCCTGAGGATGCGCGCCTGTCTCTACTCTTGCTGCCTACTTCTTACCTTTCGAAGGAGCCGCTCTACGGCCTCTTGAAAGGATTTGATGTTGATCTGGGATTTTCGGATGGGGTGACAGCATCTGCTCCGACTGGATGGCCAATCGAATCCACAGAGGACCTGGAGCAGTATGGAATATATGTGGCGGGCACAGTTGCAGAGCTGATCATCGACGTGGTACTGCATCATTACCCACTTTCGCCAGCAGGGAAGAAAGCAGCGTATCTCAAGCGCACAGCTTGTCGCATGGGAATCGCTCTCCAAACTGTGAACATTGCGAGAGATATCGCAGTGGACGCCAAGCTCGGGCGCGTCTACGTTCCCAGTCAATGGCTTCAAAAGGCAGACCTCACGCCGGTGGACGTGCTGAAGGGCAAGGCTGCGCAAAAGGTTGCCTCGATCCGAACCAAGCTGGTGGAGCATGCCTTTGCAATCTACGACGAGGCGCGACCAGCCATGGAAGAGCTGCCAGCGGAGGCTCAAGGCCCGATGCGGGTAGCTATTGAGAGCTACATGGAGATTGGCCGAGTGCTGCGGCACAAGGGCTATGAGGTGATTCCTGGGCGAGCGACGGTGCCAAAGTGGAGACGACTGGTGGTCGCTTGGAACGCCCTTCGCTAGGGTTGGAGGAGAATCAACAAGGATGTTTTGACATCTCGAGTGGAAGGGAAAGTGAGGCGTGACTCGCGACCATCTCCCAATGCCGTTAGAGGCTCATTCCGCAAGTGGAGGGCTGTCGCGGCAGGTTTGGACGACAGTGCCCAGCAACAGCAGCTGCATTTCTAGATAGCCTGCATAGAGATCTGCATGTTGACGCAGTCTGGTTGGGAATGGCCGGACCCGTAGCAACCAGTTGAGCGACACGAACAGAAATAACGGCGGGCAGCTGAGGCAGAATACAATTGTATACTGTACAAACATCTACCAGCAACAGTGCACGCTGGGCCCGAGTGCCTTGGGTTGGCCCCAGATCTGTCCAAGCCAGATCTGGCCTAGGTCGGCCGTCAATGAATCATCACATGCTTCAAATGCTCTATCCGTGCCCGCAACGGGACAGGCCCATGGAATTGTTGTGATTCCTGTCTGTCTCACATGCCCGCCCCAAGCTGCCTGCTATCTTGCTGCTCAGCGTTGTGTCCTCGCTTCAGCTACGAGTAGAATCGACATGCCGGACAAGTCGACGCAAAAGACCGCCCTCGTCATTGGTACGCTCAACGCCTCGAGCTCCGTCTGCTTGCACCACATGCTGATTCCGCACAACAGGCGCTGGTGTCGGTGGCTGTTCCACAGCTGCTCGACTCGCCAAAGCAGGCTTCAAGGTCACCGTCATAGAGAAGAACGACTTCACCGGCGGCAGATGCTCCCTCATCCACCACAATGGTCACGTTCGTCGTCTCGCCGTCTGCCTCACCAAAGAGCACCACTGACTGTCCGCTTAGCGCTTCGATCAAGGCCCCTCCCTACTCTTGCTTCCAGAGCTCTTCGAAGAGTTCTTTCGCGATCTAGACACCTCGCTGGTGGCCGAAGGCGTCAAGCTCAAGAAATGCGAGCCGAATTACAATGTCTGGTTCTCTGACGGCGAGCTTTTCCAGATGTCCTCGGACATTGCCAAGATGAAGCGTGAAGTCGAGAAGTGGGAAGGCAAAGACGGATTCGAAAGATATCTGAGCTTCCTTCAAGAAGGCCACCGCCACTACGAGGCAAGTGTTGTGCATGTGCTGCACAAGAACTTCAACAGGCTGTGGCACCTGCTGCGTCCAAGCTTCCTCCCATACCTCCTCGACCTGCATCCTTTCGAGAGCATCTACAGCCGAGCCTCGCGGTACTTCTGGACAGAAAGACTTCGTCGCGTCTTCACCTTTGCGACAATGTACATGGGCATGAGTCCGTATGATGCGCCGGGTACGTACAGCTTGCTGCAGTACACCGAGCTTGCAGAGGGTATCTGGTATCCCGAGGGCGGCTTTCACAGGGTGGGTCTTATCTGAAGCATGTGGGGCCGACGCAGTCCATCTGACATGTTGTTTCTCAAGGTCGTACAAGCAATCGTCGAGATTGCCGAGCGCATTGGCGTTGACTTCAAGTTTAATACGCCCGTGTCTCGCATTCTCTTGAACGAGAAACAGACTCAAGCTAAGGGCGTCGTGCTCGCGTCTGGCGAAGAATTGACTGCCGACTTGGTCATCTGCAACGCGGACCTCGTCTATGCCTACAACAACCTCCTCCCGTCGTCTCGATACGCCACCTCTTTGCAAGGACGACCTGGCTCATGTAGCAGTGTCTCTTTCTATTGGACGCTGGACAAGGTCATACCAGAGCTAAAGGCCCACAACATTTTCCTTGCAGACGAATATGCTGCATCGTTCGACCGCATCTTCAAGGAGCAGGACTTGCCCGTCGATCCATCATTTTACGTGAACATTCCATCTCGCATCGATCCTTCTGCAGCGCCCGCCGGCAAGGACACTTGTGTGGTGCTGGTTCCGTGCGGCCATTTACTTTCTGAAGCTGAAGGCAAGGGCCTAGTGATCAAGAGTCGTGCCGACTGGGATGCGCTCATCACCAGAGCCCGCACTGCTGTGCTTGACACAATTCAGCAGAGAATAGGCGTCCGCCTTCAGAACCACATCACCAACGAAATCATCAACGAGCCGGCTTCTTGGGAGTCCAAGTTCAACCTGGACCGTGGATGTATTCTTGGGCTTAGTCACAGCTTCTTCAACGTTCTTGCGTTCCGGCCTACGACAAGCCATGCTAGCATCAAGGATCTTTACTTTGTGGGGTAAGTTGTCAGTCTTGGGTCTATGCCAAGATGTGATGCTGCTTCCTTCGGTATTTGGAATCTGACTGACTCGAACCTGTATAGGGCCAGTACTCACCCTGGAACCGGAGTCCCTATTGTGCTCGCCGGTAGTAAGATCGTAGCGGAGCAGATTCTTGACGATCGTAAGCTCCCGGTGCCGTGGACTCGCGGCATGTCGCTGTCACCAACGGCAGTACGGCCAGCAGCAAAGGGAGAGCGCAAAGAGGTGGACAAGGTGCACACGCCGCCTCTGCTGAACTTGTTCCATCTGTCAGCAATTTTGGTCGGTTGTCTCCTATCGCTGGGGGTATCGACCGCGCTGGAGCCGCAACTGGCAAGCGCAGCATGTGTCGGATACTTTGTGCTTTACTTCATTGTGGCGTTTTTTCGCGAAAAGGGCGTGAACCCTTCGATCGCGCTGGTGCCGAGTGCTATGCTGGCATGCACTCTGGGTCAACCACGGCTGGTGCAACAATTGGCTGAGCGCGGCTATTGAGAGATGAATGGGCAGATTTTCCATCGGGAGCAACGGGTGTGGGGGTCTAGAGCGCAATAATGAAATTTGATAACAAGCTCCTCCTCTCAAGGCTTGGGCCCGGGTATGGTGGCTGCCATGGCCGCCTGAACTGCGCGGCATGCGGATGCGGCATGCGGCACCGCACCGCACCAGCGCAACCAGCGACTTGCGGTCAAGTTGCTGCTGGCGATGCGGTCGCAAAAAGCTTCACAGCATCACGAGACCCATTTTGTAATCAGTCGCAAGCTGACAGTAAAGCAGCGGCGCAGGCATGTGCAATTCCCGCCAGTCTGGCGCTCTTGCAATCAGCAAATGCAGACGTTCATGGTTGCCCCCGATCGCTTGGATGTGGAGGAGTGGACCGCTGACGTCTGCGCAATCCTCGATGTCTTACTCCAAAGAAACGTCGTGAGCTTTCCACGGTCGTCTCGATGCGACATCTATCGCGGCGCGCATCGCTGCTCTGAAGGAAGCGACAATGCGCTGGGGGAGGCAGAGACAGAGACAGCTCTGCCAGCCACCTACTCATCCTGGGACCGCAACGGCACTGCATGGGATCGAGGATGCGTTCGCTCTACGGGCAACGGGGACTAGCGCTAGGGCGACGACAAAGCAGCGAGACGATTAGCAGCGCAGATCGAAGGTAGTCAAGGCACAGACCTCTTTCTCAGTCCGAGCCTTCCATTCCCATGCGCTTCGAATCGATTTTTTGCCGGCTGCCAAAATGCGAGACTCCACTACTGCTGATAGCGTCATGGATGCAGGCCATGTCGCCCCTTGGTGAGCGCGCGCAGCCAGCCAGACTTGCCTGCAGGCGGAATTGCAAAAGCTGAAGCTCATTGTGCGGAGAGAGAGAGACGATAATGCATGTACAGGTCGCGAAGTGACCAAGTACTGATCATCTCTTTACAAATGGGACTTGCAAAGTTACCCATGGCGCTCCATCGCCGATGATCGCTGGCATTGCTGCCACGGCTGCTTTACAGTGACAGAGCAGCCGCTAAGCTTCCGCGATCTGCGCCATGTCCTTCATCTCGCGTTTCGTCATGCACAGACTGGTGAGCATCCGAGCCTGCCATTGTGCCTCATGCGTGCAGTGATATCATGGCCAGAAGCGTGAGCGCGGACCATTCCCGCTCGATAATAAAGCCAACAGTCCCTTGCTTCATGTAGAGCGACTCCTCTTTCTTGCACTACCTCCTCTTCCCTTCTCCTCATATCCTCCAGTAGTGAGCAGTCTGTCCTGCACACAGAGCAATCATGTCCGGCAACCGAGCTCTCGACATCAACTGTGAGTACTTGTCCTGCCACTGATCCCTCCCACCACCACCACAACTGACCTGTTGCCACGCAGACCCTGGGCCTTATGGCACGGCCGCCGTCAACTACGGCGGTGGAATCGCCCAAGATTCCATCACCGTCCGTGGTTCTGACTGGTACTGGACTGTGTGCGCCATCATGACTGTCTCGACCATTGCCTTTGCGGGTTTGGCCCAGACCAAGCGCCGCGAGCACCGCATCTTCCACTACATCACCGCGGCCATCACCATGGTCGCTGCCATTGCCTACTTCACCATGGCTTCCGGCATTGGCTTTGCTCCCATCACTGTCGAGTTCTACCGCAACAACAACCAGGTCCACGGCCGCACCCGCGAGATCTTCTACGTGCGCTACATCGATTGGTAAGTTGATTTGCGATGCCTTTGTGTGGTTGTTGAGCTTGAAATTGACGCGCGATATGCAGGTTCATCACTACACCTCTCTTGTTGATGGATCTACTCTTGACCGCCGGTCTACCTTGGCCCACTCTGCTCTACACCATCCTCATTGACGAGATCATGATCGTCACTGGCTTGGTTGGTGCCCTCGTGTACTCTTCCTACAAGTGGGGTTACTGGACCTTTGGCACCGTGGCTTTGTTCTACATTGGCTACGTCCTCCTCTTCGAAGCCCGCACCCACGCCAACCACCTTGGCAAGGACATTGGCCGCACCTTCCTGCTGTGCGGTACCTGGACCTTTGGCCTGTGGATCTTGTACCCTCTTGCTTGGGGTCTCTGCGAGGGTGGTAACGTTATCCACCCTGACGGTGAGGCCATCTTCTACGGTATCCTCGATATTTGCGCAAAGCCCATCTTCGGTGCTCTTCTCCTGTGGGGCCACAAGGGCATTGACCCTGCTCGTCTCGGCCTCCACCTCCGCGACTACGCCGAGGACCCTGCCATCCACAGCTCCACCAAGGGCCACACCGAGGGCTCTTCTGGATTTGCTACCAACGGCACCAACGGAGCCACCAACGGCGCTACCACCACCACCGCTGCCCCTACTACTGCTGCCACCACCGACAACACCACCAACGTCTAAGCGATTTCATGTCTATCGCATCCCATCGGATGTGCGACAGTGTTCAGGGCGTCTTGAGCTTGTTGTCTGTTTCACCAATACCCGATGCCTTGCAGATGGGCCGTGACCGTCTGCAAGTGTCATGCATTTCATTATATAAAGAGATTTAGTTGGCTGAGGGGCGCGAGTTTGGTATAGTCTCGTACTGTTTAATGTTGATGAAGTGCATGAGAGCAGTATCTTCAGACTGATTCTGTAGTGTTGCTAACGATATGAAGTTGCTGGCCTAACAACTCGCGATGAACTATCCACGCAATGCGTCATGACCAAGAATGTACGACTTTTATGACTTACACTTTCATCTTTTGCCCTGCTGCTTTTGGGTGCCATTGCCTGGCATCCGTCTACGCTTCCAACTTTGAGGTTGGTCTGCTGTAAATGCGACTCAGACTGGTCGTCGATGGTAGTCGGGAGGCTGTCGTGTCTCTGACGTGTCAGGAGCTACAACGCTGTACTGTACAAAGTCACGTAAGTACCAGGTCAGACGTCAATTGACGCCAAGACTCGAATGCCGACCTGCTTACCAAACTGTTCCACTTCATCACACCATCACCTTGTTGCTCACACGCACACTGTGCGCGGAATGATGCCTGCCGCGGCTTCGAGCTCACGCGCTTCGCATGGCGGCTGCTCCGAGGCAGTGATCGATCCTTCGAGCAGCTCCATACACGCGCAATGCACGCACGCCTGAGTCTCGCTCAAGGTTCATTGAGCTTCTCGCAAACACCTGCTCGGTGGCCCGCTTTCACCAACGCCGGCCACGGCCCCACCTGCGCCCAATAGATACAGTCGTGCGTCTCGCACTCCTCTGCTGGACCTAGGCAGCCTGGTGCAATGCATGCTGTCCGCTGAGCTTGTACTGTACACACTGCAACCTGGACGCGTGGTTGCGTCGTGGTACCCTCCCCGCGCCAACAGCGATAGGCTCCGTCCATGCCTCTGACCGACGAGCGGGTTGACCCTGCTCTCCACAGCTTCAGACACGGCAAGGGTTGGCAGCTGCTTCACATAGTGGATTGGAGACTCTGAATGCTTGGTAGCCGCTTCGAGTCGTGAAGCGGCGGCTTCGTGCTTTGACGGATGACCATCTCCCCAGTCCGGTCGCCGGGCTGACGTACGAGGCATCAATGGCCTAGCGGGCGCATCCGCCAGCGACTCGCTTATCTTCCATTTGATGATAGCTTGGCACTGACATTATTGAAGAGACTCACGCTTGCTCAGCCAAAGTACCCAACAAACCATGCGGCACTATCGCGCGCAAGGTCGCTTCTGTGCTGGTGGTCGCAGCCTGAGTCACACCAAGGGACTTGACGAGGTGCTGGTGATACTGCGGGTACAGGATACGCTTGTCCCCCATCAAACAAAGAAGCTCTGCGTCACGGCTCCGTCCATTCAGCGGTAACCTTCCCTTTGCGAAGCATGGGACCGCCAACGAGACGCGAGCGATTATTCTCGTCACCAGACCCTTCGAGAACAGCGTCTGGTGAGACCATCATGGAACCCCTGTGCTGACAGATAAGATTTCACAAGATCACAGTGTCCCATCCTGTCGAAGCCTGGATGCCCCTCCGGTCCCACATGGCACGGAAGTGCTATGTAAACCGGGTGGCGGTTCTCGCCTTGCATGCGCTTCTCTCATTTCTCAGCCTCCTCTTTCCTTACATTGCTGGTTGACCCACTCTGACATTCCAAGAACGTCACGGCCGGTTCCACTAGCAGCACTTTCTGGTCCAGAGCCCGACCTATTGCATGATCTACAGCAGTTGCCAATTTCGCCTTCCAATATGCATATGTACATGCCCATCATGTCGACAGACTGCTTTGCAGCTCGTCCAGCTTCGAGTACGCGCAAGGGCGCCTCGGCTCCGAGGAAGGCCAACAACGCGAACAATCCAGACAATCCAGCCATGGCACGACCGCAGCCGGCTCGAGTCTTTCCAGTCTACAACACCAATCCTCCACGGCTCACACAAGACCTGCCATCATCCCGAGGAAGGTCCATGTCCAATGACAGAGTCAAGTCGCGCCTCCTCAAGCTGGACCTCAACGCTGGCGACGAAAGCGAAGTACAGCCTCCAGTACCGCCCCGCGCGTCTTCGAGGCAGACGATAATTCGTCCTGCACAGCAGAATGCGTCATCCACTTTCCCACCATCGACCTTTAGCAGACACAGAGAACCAATCAGTGGCTATAGACGGCGCGGCCTTTCGACTTCGAGCCTGCCATCTGCCATGTCAGAGAGTCTCTACTCATCACACTCGTCGGCCCGGTCGTCCCTCCAGTCTCAGCAGTCAGCAGCGTCGGCATCCTCCTCGGATCGGCCAGAATCTCCCACCCTGGGTCGCTTACTTCCCAATGCTCGAGGCGTTGTTGCGCGCAAACCGCTGCCGTCAGGGGACAAGCCTTCCAGCCCTATCCTGCACGACGCACAGGACCAATTCATTCGTTCGAATACGATAGATCCACGAGATGCGCCGGAGCCACCGGTAGAAGGGCCGAATGTACGTAGCTACTGGGAGGACAGTTCAGACGAAGAGGACGACTACAACACTTCTATCATGGCAAGGATGAGGGAGCTTGGTATTGTCCTGCAAGGCACGGGGGAGTTTGGCGAGGCAGGGCTGGATCGCGGGGGTCTGCTGCACCGGTCGAGTCCCAGACGCAGGCGAAAGAAGGGCGAGCAACACCCCAGCGCGTGGAGAGACCTGTTCCACCCGAAAAAGGGCAAGAAATGAGCGCAGTCCTTGGGAAGTCTCAATGCTCTATCTGTCTGTCGCTTGTCCACTCGTGTATATTTTTTCGGATACCACACTACAGCATGCATCTCTCTTACTCTTCGAGGCGTTGTCAATGGCAGCTAGCTGGCTATGCTGCTTGGCTGCATGTTGCTTTAGCCGAACGGAGGCAGGGCCTGAACGCAAGGCTGATTAAGGTTCTGACGTGCATGGCCCGGACTGTAGACGGGCGTCTGATGTGAATTGAAACAGAACAGAACAGAAAGCAAACCTCAAATGTCTGCAAGTGGTACTGTATCTACGGCTGGCTGTACACTGATACACCGAGGCGCACTGTCAAGCTTGAAGAAGGTCATCACGAATGTAGCAAGAGTACGAATGATACGCCTCGCTTCGCACAGCAACCTTGTAGGTTTCCTTTCGCGTGTAATAGGTATGTCAGTAGGTACTTCAGCCTTCCTGTCCTGTATCGCTGCTCGGCCCCGGGCCACTTGGGGCCTATGGACGTCCGGGGAAGGGGAAGAGGGTCCAATCCTGATCCAGGGTTCAGCTGCCAGATGCAAAAGTGGAGCGCAGGAAGGTCTTAGGTACATACATACATAGGTAGGTACAGTACGCTACACCCAACCTGTAAATGAAGGCTGCTGGGCTGCCCTCAATTACTTAATGGGTATCTACTGATCCCGCCCTGTAGCTTCGGGCCCGTGAGGGGATAAGACAACGCCTCGGGGCTTGCGGGAGTGGAGGCTAGACCGGATAATGGTACTTGTCAAAGTTGTCATTGGGCTTTGGTTGGGCTGGCAATATATTGTATCATTACTTGCAGCGTACAAGATGACAAGATGATACCCTGACGGCCAGTCTGCCTTATCACAATGTGCCACCGCACGGAGACTCGAGAGCCGCATGTCCCTCTTGAGTCTTGCACAGAACCGAATTGACTACCAGAGTCTCGAGTCCATGCTTCGCTGGGACAATCGTTAACTGGGGCGGACCCGCCTTTCGATGCACTCGATTCATTTAATCGTCTTGCCCGGCTGTACCACGGTCAACGGCCGTCAATATTGATGATCGTGTGACATGTGCTGTTTGCTCGGCTCCGGGAGACCGTCGTCCGCCACTCACAGCAATCTTTTTCGTCGAGTATACATTGGGTGCAGGCTGGAGGTGTCAATGCCTGCTCAAAGCCCTGCCTGGTGCCCGGTCCGTGAGGTTCCATTGGGAGTGGAAGTCAGGACGATCACATTGGGAAGAGATCCTCGCTCCGTCGCCTGCCTCTGGTTTTGCGCCCACGTGCTCGTGTCGTGACAGCTGCCCGTCCGTCTGGAGAGCTCCGGTGAGGTGACATCACAACATGCCACCAAGCAATGAATCCGATGTGGCAGGTGAGAATGGACGACAGAGTGACGCCTACCTAGCAAGAAAGCGTCGACAGAGTCTCTGCCGCCCTCATCTTTCCACAACTCAGCCAACCTCGAGCAGCCGCCATTTTCAAAAAACTCCCCCATCGTGTACGAGCATCGCTCTGCGGCAGAATCCCTGGAGGCTCCTCGCATACACGAGCACGCTGCTTCATCATGGCGTCCCCTGAAGAAACCGTCACAACCTACCTGTCTGGCAACTCGACAGCCGACAGCCTGATGTCGACTGCTACGCGCCTTGCCGAGCCCATCCGCAAAGCATTCCAAGAGGGCGGCACCTCGACCGAGGAGCTCGACTTCTTCTCTGTGTGGGATCCAGTCATACAAGCTGCGCGGAAAGCGGCATTTGCAAAAGAAGCTACCCCAGAGCACGCAGCCCTCATTTCTCTCTTGGCGCATATCAAAGCATCTGGAGTTCTGATCAGAGACAAGGATAACACTGTCTGCCAGCATCTAGGGGGCGTTGCATGGTCTGATTTGCCAGCGTTTGGGGCAAGCATGCGAGAAGTTTGGAACGATGCCCCACCTACGGCCAGTGCGCAGGAGTGGGAGAGTCTCAATGGCTTTGCAGCACGGTGCACCGCCGCAGGCGTTCACGACTTTTCGCTCTATGGGCTGTGGGCGCTAAGGGAGGCTCTGGAGACATCTCACCCAACGACGCTTCGGGAGCTGGGGGCAGCGGCTGACAGCAAGAACCGCGAGGCGACGCTGGAAGAGGTACTTCCGGCAGCGGTGGCTTGGATTGAGGTCTACGGCGCAGGCATCCTGCGGCAGGTGCAGGAAGGAAAATCATTCGCAAAGGGCGGCAACGCTGGTGATCCTGGTAGGTTTCATCACGTCTCGTCAACCCCTTGTGGCTCATGCTAACGGACCCCTTTACAGGCCGGCCAGGACGATTGGCCAAGGAGGCGGGCATTGAGGACAGTGGCTTCAACGAGGCACGGTGGTCGTTCTGGCAGAAGCGACTGAGCGAGATCAGTGCTGCAAAGGACGCGACGGGGGGACGGGAGCATGTGGCTAAGCAGAGCCATGCCGCGCTGGTCAAGTTGCAGGCACTCGGCAAGATCAAAGCCGGTCAGGCGTGAGCGAGAGCGAGTGTAGACAGTTCTGAGGTTGCAGTGGAGGAGTGTCAGAAGAGGCATTGATAGTCGGCAGGAGTCGAAGAATAGCAACGTCGAGGGCCAGCGTCACCGGGAGGCCTGTCACCTGCCTGATTGCGCTGGACGACATGCCCATCTCTTACTTGTTCCCCTCTAAGGCGAGCGTGTTTAAGACAGGACGGGCCAAGCTCGTCGAGGGTATCTTAAAAATAGCAACACCGAGATGTGGTCACCCAACGGTCGGGGGGTTACTAGGGAGTCAGGTAGGGCCTTTGCAAGAAGGCGCTAGCGACGACGAGGACGTGAAAAAAGGTCGGGGACGAGGTCGTTGGGCAAGCTGTGTGTGCAGGCACTGCTGTGGGGTTGCGCAGAGATGAGGTCAATGGTGAGCGGCGGGGAGAGGGAGAGAGAGAGAGCGTGAGAGCATCGCCTGTTTCCAAAAATACCGAGGAGGCTCTCACTGCCTGTGGGATGTGTGTAATTCACGGCCGCCGCCAATCAGGAGCTGCCTCGAGCCGCCCTCGCCCAGAGCGGGCTAGCGGCATCAATTCTTTGGCAGCGCCCAGGGAGCCCAGGTCGGTTGCATTGGCATGGCATGGAGAGTGAGGGAGCAGTGCAGGCCCGCTCTCTGGTGGCTGAAGATCTGGAAACGGGGAGCGAGCAGAGGGAAGGGAGGCATTGCTGCTCGCGCCCACTCCTTGGCCTATTTGCAGAGCCAGTCGTAGCTCCGTGTTCCTCTCTCTCCCCCCTAGAATCATCGCAGACAGACCAGGCAGATCATCACGAGGCTATTTCGTGGGGGCGGAGCAGGTGGTGAGTGCCTGTACAGTCAGTAGTGCTGCCACCGCGACTCCACGTTCGTCGAGCGTCAGACCCGCCACGCTACCGACCTACCTGCCTCGATACTCGAAGCCAGACGTTGCTTTATTGCATCACGCTGCCTCCCAGGCCCCCTGCTGCTGTCAATAATCAGCAGCATACTTGCATCCTGGCCCCTTCATATCTAAGCGTCCCTCGGCGCCCTCTTGCGCCTGCACGGCCTGCTCCTGCTCTCTCGCTCCTGCACCTGCTCTGCTGCCCTCACCCATCTACGCCATCCACGCCGTCCACCAAACCCTCCGCCCACAGACGGGCCGAGCTGATCTGGATCTGCACCCGCAACCTGTGCTTCCATTAATACGACCCTCAACCCCTCCTGCTCTGCCGTCCGCTGGCTGTGCGACACAGAGCCTCATTGTCCGATTTCTGTACCAGCGAATTTCCCTTCCTCCTTCCCTTCCCTTCGCTTCTCGCCGCCCACTTTTGCCTCTGCCCACCACGGCTGCCTGCCTCGTCGCTCCTTGACCCTCTGTCGATCCGCCCTCCCCCAGCGCTTGCTCCCTCCGTCCTCCCCACCATCTAGCGAGCGAATGTTCGCCATCGGCGCCAATTCCACGGAGCTCAGTGGTCAGAGTTGACGGTTTCGCTTTAAGCGCCTGCCATTTCGCCTGTTTGGCATTCCCCGCGCGCTTCTCGTCACCTTCTATTCTAGGCCTTACCGCTTTCTCTGGCTGCACCGTCTCACCATCCATTGCCTCAGCCTCTACTTTTCACCCATTCCGCTTTCCTTTTCCTCTTCTCCTTGCGCTCCGCAATGATAAGCAATGCGAAGAGATCCACATCTCAGCAACACCCCCGGCAGCCGCCCAAGGAACCTACCATGACCTCCACACACACCTGGTCGCCCAGCAATCAGCTGCACACTGGCCTCACTCCAATCCAGACTCATCATCCCGAAAATTTGTGGCAATCTGCCGTCTATGGCATGGCAAGTCCCGAGGCCCACATCTCCGAGTCGGCAGACTCCGTCTACGGAAATGCTAGCGACTTCACGCGCCCCTCCTACGACGACGACGAGCTACTCCAGCAATTCCACCTGACCTTGAACGACAACCACCCGACCACCCACCAGTCCCAAATGTCTGTAGACAACGTCCAGGACAACTCCATCTTCCATCCGCCGCGACAAGGCCTCCGCCCGAATGAGCGCTCGGCACTCAATCAACATGAACTACCGACTCTCGAGGAACAGGAACGTGATCGCGAGAGAGAGGCTGCCGCCAAGGAGGTCCAAGAGTGGCTGTCCGTCACCACCATCGCTGATGAGGAGGAGCTGAAACGAGAGGACCGTCAGCGTCAGGAGCTCGCAAAGCGCGTCCGCGCAAAGTCTACTAGCGATGCCGGCCGTCCTCGAGCTGAAGTGTCGCAAGATCGTCCAGACTCCTGGGTGAGCCATGACGCCTACTACGAGGACGACTCTGACTCGCCCAACGACGAAGACGGCTATCATAGCAGTGATACAGAGCGTGGCATCGACAGCCCTTCCACTCCCGTGCAGCACAATGCGCCTGGCTCGCGTCGACTCTCGCATGCCGTAAGCATGGCAACATTGAATCGCAACGACTCAATGGCGTCTAGCATCCGCGGCCGGCCTTGGCAAGACCCCCAATACCACGACAGAAACAGCAAGCAGCCCATGACAAGTAATGCAGCCATGTCTCGATTCCAGCAGCGTGCAAAGGACATTGAGACTGCATCCGTCACTGCTACCATTGGGACCCACCGTCGGAGAAGCGAGGCTGATGTGTCCAGCATGTACAGCGCGACGGGCATGTCGATCGTGCAAGGAAAAGGCCCATCCTTGGATGCAAGGCCATTGCCTCCGCCGCCACGCATGGAACTGCCAGCGCTACAGCCCTCTGGCTTGTCGGTAGAGTTCCAGCCATCACAGCCCGTACAGCCCTCACGCGCGCGCAGACCGAGCTTCATTGATAAGATTAAACGTCAGAGCAACAACAAGAAACGTGGCAACGACGATAAACTGCCGGCACCTCCTCCTGCTACCATCTCCGAACCCGTCCCTCTCTCGCCCTCCAAGAGATCGGGTAGCTGGGGCAAGTCCCGGAACCCCATGAAGATTGACACGGCAAGTGCTATCAAGAACCAGCAAACGCCGTGGGAGACTGCGCGTGGGGCAATTCACAAGATTCGGAGCAGAAGCCCCAGTGCTGCTACTGGCCTCGCTGAGATTTGGAAACAAGCAGGAGGCCCTCCAGTGGTGACCTTGGGAAGCAACGAAGGCGCTGCCAACTTCCCTCCGTTGCCCCCTCAGTCGTATCCTCAAGCTCCACTTCAGCCCGAAACGACTAGTAAACAGCCTCTACCAGAAGATGATGATGAACTCATACAACCATCCTTCCCTGCTGGTTCTCAGGCCGAGTTTCCACAGTCACTCATCCAAGCGGTCCCGGAAGCGCCCACTATGAACGCGTTCCGCAAACACATATTATCCCTTGACTATGTCCGGTGCATCCCCCACTATATGGTCGAGCGTCTTGCTCAAGAGCAGATGAAACGTTACGGTCGGCTAGCAGAGGCGGCCCGTAAACACCGCGAACAGACTGGCAGATGCTCCTCTGGCGCACTCTGCTCAAAGGGTCTTGGACCGAGACTCTTGACCCCAAAGACACAGAAGGGTGCGGAAGGAACGCCTGTAGTCTTCTACATTAACCCCACAGACCGCGAGGCTCAAGCCAGTCCCAACGACAGCACCACTACGGTCGCGACCTTTCCTGCTGGCGTGCCCCTGCCTCCTGTACCTCGTCTTCCAGCCGAGTTCGAGTGTCCTCTCTGCTTTCAGGTGAAGAAAATACTCAAGCCATCAGACTGGACAAAGCATGTGCATGAAGATGTCCAGCCTTTTACCTGCACATTTCCTGGTTGCCATGATGCCAAATCCTTCAAGCGCAAGGCCGATTGGGTTCGACACGAGAATGAGAGACATCGTCATCTCGAAAGCTGGCAGTGCTCCATCGAGAAGTGCGATCACAAGTGCTTCAGGAAGAACAACTTCCAGGTAATGTCTCCTGGCGGCTCAATTGATAGCCTCTCAAGCTAATTGTCTTCATCCTCATAGGAACATCTCGTTCGTGAACACAAACTACCGGAGATGCGCGATCGTCGGGCAACAATGGTCAATGTTTCTGTCAATGCTTCATCACAAAACAATGTCGCCGAGCTTCTGGAGACTTGTCGTGTCGAAACGTCGACACAGCCCGAGGAGGAGGCTTGCCGCTTTTGCGGAGACCGTTGCGACAGCTGGAAGAAGTTGCATGTGCATCTCGCAAGCCATCTGCTGCAGATCAGCATGCCTGTCTTGGAGATGCGCGGTCTGGCAGAGAGCTTGAAAGTTATCAATTCTGTGGCTGAAGATGTGTCAATGCCAGAGAATGGTGCTGACATGTCTACGCCATCTGCATCTGCCTCCCGGCAGATTAGCCTCTCAAGGCAAGCCAGCGTTTCTCCTTCTGTCCACTCACCAGCAGTGAAGCAGGAACATCAGCAGAGGAATGGCTCGACTTACCCGCCTGCGAACCCCGTCTCCAATCCAGCTCAGCCGCCGATGAACGCCATGAATGGCCATTACCTATCGGTGCCCAACGACACAGGGATTGTCCAGAATGTTACCGGCACAGATGGAGGCTTTTTGCACCCGTCAAATGTGAGCTATTCACAGGCACAAACATACCCACAGCCCTCGTCGACCGTAGCTACACCCAACCGCGATCGACAGAGCAGCTGGCTCGCTCTTGAAGACACGTCGCCTGCGGTCGAGCAAGTATCCGCTGAGAGTCTGACCCTGAATAACCACTTGCAATCTCCTCCCTACACAGGCATGGGTTACAACCAGCAACAAACCTATGGAGGTACTTCGTCTGATTACGCTTCTCCGTACGGATCGTCCTCCCTGGAAGTGCCGGGCACAACTGCATTCGTCCAACCGACGTACTACACCTCACCGCCTCAACAAGCGCGTCCCCAGACCGCCAACATCATCCCGCCTCACCAGGGAACATTTTTCAATGAGCCCGACGATTTCAGTGGGTCTGAAGAGCTGTCGCCCCGCACAACGGCACAGTACAATATGAACCAGCAGTGGAATGCCGTAGCCTACCCACCTGTAAATGCTGGCTGGCAGACAAACTACAACATGGCACCTCAACAAGCAGCCGCACAGCCGATTCAGAGCACGCCCTTGAACCAAGGCCAATTCTCGGCCGTCAACCAGTCTCATCAATACGCACCTACCCTACCATCTCAGAAGCTCCGGAAGAGTGCGAGCCACATGCACTTTAACCGGAACATGCCCGTCACACAGCCGCCTACAAGCACTGGCGGCTGGTTTTGAGGGGCGCAAGCATTCACGAACATCATCTTGCTGCATTTTTTGCGTTATACGTCTATCAAGATAAAACTCTGTACATTTTTGACGTACATATGAGGAGCCCGCCGGTCACAGGAAGTTTTTTTCTCTTCACATGGTAGACACATGCATTTTGAAGTTGTTTGCAGGTTTGCATGTACACTACGCTCAATGTGTACTATACGTCATCTGACCTACGGGTCACAGTCTACATTCATGGAATGGTCAGGGCAGGGGTGGAGTCTGGCGCGAGGTTCTGGAAGCTTTGGGCTGACAGTGGCGCGAGGAGGAGGAAGTCGCAGTCGCTTCGATTCTTGGATGCCTGCGCTTGGCCCTGCGCCCGCAGTCTGAGATGAGGTACAAGTCGACGTCTTGACCTCTGGCAATTCTTTGCTATCTGATTTGCTTCCTCCCCCTACTCGGTAAGTGGTGCGCAGGGGAGACTCGCACGGATTGCTGTTGTTTTTGGATGAGTTTCTTCTTTGCTTGTTCGGCCTTGTCGCCTTGCCTTTTCCCCTTCTTCTTCTTCTTTCCGACGAATACCAGCTCCCTGTGGGCTTGGGTTTGCATAGACTTGATGATTGATGAATGATGACACTCGTTTGATTATTTTCTTCTCTTTCTCCCTTCTTGTTTTCTTTCCCCTCTTTCTCTTTTGAGTTGTTCGTTTGTTTGGGGCTTGCGTACCTACGTAGGTACCTACCTTAGGTACCCGTGTTCCTCTTATCTATACTCATCATTCATGTTGCTCTTGTGTTTCTACGTCCAAGATCGTGTTTCTGCTTGGCCTCACTGCCCTCGTGGCTGTACTTTGGATACTTGCTGTTTATCGTTCATCATGAACTATATACTATGCGCTCCGCTGGGATCATTCTTAGTACCGAAGTAGGTAGGTAGGTATCTAAGCACCGTGCAAGTGCAGATGTAGGTGTGTCGAAGTGGCCTTTGACGTAAAGCGTACTGTGTACACGCACTTGCAATGTGCCATCGACAGTCATGCAGACGGTACGTCTATTGCGCAACAAAGGACCAGCAGCCCCAAAATCAGTGAGAAGCTTTGACTGCAAATATGCATGCTCAGCTACTGGTTACTTTTCTTCTCGTCTGCCTGAATGACAAGGACATTTTTCACGTTTTTTTCGTTTCTCAACTTCCCATCATCCCCGTTATGATTCATTCGCTTGCTTGTTTGCTCCACCACTTGCCCTCGCCCTCGTCCCGTATGGACCCAGCTTACCAGCCTCCAGCTGCATCGATAGCATTAGAGGTAGCCCACTCGTTGGCAAGAGCAGCAGCATCAGCGTCAGTCTGGGCAGGGTTGGCCCAGCCGTCTGGAAGTACGTTACCGCCGCCACGACCACTGTTGAAATCCTCGTTGTCGCCCTGATCGAGGCCTCCGCCGCAGTCACGGGCAATATGTCCAGTCAGACCACACTTGTAGCAGCCACGGGATCCACCTCCGCCTCCGCCACCAGCACGACCTTCCTTGCGCGGCTCGGTGCAATCGCGAGACTCATGGCCTGGCTGGTTGCAGTTGTAGCTGTAGCGTACATTAGCACATGTACTGTAGGATTGATTAATAGTCGTGATATCTACCAAAGACGATCACCACCACCTCCACTAGCAGCGTTTGGACATTCGGACTTGCGGTGTCCCTCTTCGCCACACTTGAAACTGTGATTGACCGTCAGCTTTGTTGTGCTTGACGCAGACTTGGCGCAAGTACAACATACCAGGCTTGGCTACCACCTCCGCCACCACGACCAGAGTTTGGACACTCAGACTTCATATGACCTTCTTCTCCGCATCGGAAGCTGAGCAAAAGAGGGCGAGTCAGTAAATGGTGGAAATGCGACTGGATATGCAGGTTGAAGACTTACCAAGTACGTGCACCGCCAGATCCAGCACTAGGACATTCGCGAGCCATGTGGCCATCCTCGTTGCACTTGTAACTGTGGTGTGATTTGGTCAGCCATAGCTCCGCTTCTAAGGTCGATACAGGAGACTTACCACTGCATGCTACGAGATGGCTTGTTAGGACACTCGCGCGCGAAATGACCGTCCTCACCACAAGCGTGGCAACCAGATCCAGCAGAGTAATTGTTGTTGGTGTTGCTGATGCGCATGTTTGAGTATCCAACGGACCGAGTAGAAGTCCAACCGTCGTCCTTGTTACCAGTAGTAGCAGCAGCATCTGCCCAATTGGCAGACGCAGTGGCACCATTGTCACCGCCCCATGCGCCATCAGCAGCAACAGCAGAGTCGCCCCAGGAGCCAGTGGCAGCCAAAGTATCAGCGGAAGCAGCAGCCCAGGCATCAGCTGCGCCGTTGCTAGAGTCAAGGCTATCAGCAGATGGAGCTGGCAGGCGGCCTTCAGCAATATCCTTTTCAGCCTTCTCCTTGGCCTCGACCTCAGCTTTGTATTGGACGTGCTTCTTGCCACGGCTGTGACTGTTCCATTCTTTGCTGCCAATCTTGGGCTCACCAGGGCAAACTTCGCAAATGTAAAAGGAGGGATTGGTGGTACCAAGCTCCTTGTAAGGGCGAGAATCAATCTGGTTGGTGATGCGAATACCCATCTTGACAATTGCTATTAGCAAAAAGCACAATGGATGGGTTGAGCACGCGCTCTTCGCAAGTGGGAACGCGGAAGTATATATAGAGTGCGATATTAAAGGGCGAAGAAGGAGGTGGGTATGCGAAGGAGATTGTGCAGTCAGGCAGGAGGTGCGCAGGTGGTCAAGTGAAGTATCGGCGCTTCCAGTGAAGGAACAGCCGACTACACTTGCAGTCAGCGCGAGATCCTTCCACTCAGTCTGAGATCCTTTTGAGGGCACGAAGGGCACGGCAGAGAGTCCTCAAGACCGCTCACTCGGCGTATGACGAGACTTGAGATCTCTTCATGCTGACTGGCCCGCCCGTCGATTTGATGTCTGTCTGAAGCAGCGCTCTTCAGATTCCAGAGCCTTGCTAAAAACACGCAGATTCATTCTTGGGTCTTGCTCAAGGCAGATAGCTGTGGTGTTATGAAGAAGTAGGTTATTATTTGCCTACAACGCTCATATTAGCATTGGCCAGTACTTGCAAAACATGGAGCGCATCATCACTGGCAGACTCGCAGGCCCACGTGAACTTCTACTTCGAGATGACCTGGCTATTCAAGAGACACTGCATCCGGAGCAACGGCTGACGGGTAGGAATACTAACATTAGAAAGTTATCAAAGCCTGTGTAACTTCGGGTTGTACTCATACGAGAAGGCTTGTCATCAACAACAGAGGGTATCCCGTGCGCCACAAATGTTCAAATTCCCACTTCGCGCGTCCCTCGACGTCGTTGATCCGCGCACAAAGTAAAGCATCCATCTCTCTTAGCCCTCATTCTGCTTTCTCCGTAGAGGCTTGTCGGAACTTGCTGCGACCCTTGGCGAATAGTCCTTTGGCGCTGTGCGTGGCCTTGCCGCCAATCATACCAGCTGTAGAAAAGAAATCCTTTCTCGACTGACTTAGAGTTCGACCCTTGAAATTGGGGTCTTGGATCGGCCCGGATGTACCGCTAGGAGCTTGTCCAGCAGAAGCGTTCACCGAGGGTCCCGAATCCAGGTATTGTTGGTAGTAAGGAGTCCCGGCGCTCTTCAATTTCGACAGGCCCGGCGTAATTTTTCGGGTACCAGACGTGTTCAGTGGTATTGTACTGGCCGCCGTCGCATGCTCTGGATGGCTGGCAATCATGTGCGACAGCCACTTGTCGAGGCCGGTGTCCGCGGTCGCCACCTGCCTTTGACTCTGCTCATATCTCTCCATCCTCGGTTCGAATCCCTTCACGGCAAGAATTTCCTTAAGGGGAATGTTGCGTGCCTTGGGGTCGATCGGCGCCGCTGGAAGACGAGAGGCCTCTGTAAAGGTAGTTGTCGGAGGGCTTTGTGGCGTGATGGGGTGTGTGTTGAGACTCGATTTAAGCTCCGTTGGTCCCTTTGCTGACGGTGTTGCCTCACTGCTGGTCGACGTTGTAGACACACGGAGAGGCGACAACTCCGAGACGCCCAACTCTGCTGCTCGCTCAGGAGCGGCGGGCATCACCTCAGGTTTCGGCAACTCGGTCGAGATTCCCGAGGGCTCTCTGTTTTCATGCACCTTGACGCCTTTGTCTGCGTCGGCGGCGCTCAATTCTGAGACTTCAGATTGTGTCGGATGTGGCACTCTGAGTTCCTCGTCATTGTCTTCGTCTTCATCATCCTCGTCATCCTCCCAGCTGAATCGATGCTTGAGCGGTTTAGGTTTCGATGCCAAAGGTTTGCCCAGCTTGTCCGAAGCGTTGTCCCCACCTGGTTGACCAAGACCTCGCTGCGTGGTGCCAACGCTGCTCGTACTCGCTCGCTGTCCTCCCCAGTAGCTATCATACTCATGCGGAAAGACTGCGCTTTCTCTCATACTCTCAGACCCAGGAGGAGAATGGGGGGTGAGACCTTGAGGACTCGAGGCAGTCTGTTCAGATGGCGGGTTCCTTGGTGTAAGACTTCGCACAATATCGTCATGCAATCTCTCTGGATCGTATTCTCCATCACTCGTAGGCGAGTAGGGACCTGAGCCAACGTCGCTTGCGCGAGACGAGCTGTGAGGACCAGTGCCTCGGAGTGGCGCTGGCATCGCAGACATCAGATGCGACTGCGTGGTCAAGTTGCTCGAAGCACCTGCCCCTCTACTGTGCGCGTAGTCGTTCGAGGCGATGCCAGAGCCAAGTGAGCTCTCAAGACTGGCCGCAATCGCCGCTCCCGCAGCGCTGAGACCGCTCTTCTGCTCCTCTGCCGCCTTCTGAAAGGCATAAGAATGAGCGACACCTGACGGGGCGTTGGGACTAAAGTCTGGCGTCTCGGAAGGGTTTGTCACAGACAGCTGCCGGTTGGTGTCATCAGAAGTAGGTGCAGGAGTTGGTGCGGCAGTGTCTGTTGAGGCTGCTGTCGTGGCGTATGACACCCAGCTGCCAGGGAGCTGTGGACGCAGCGAGTCATGAGGCTTTGTAGCAGAAGCGTGTTCTGTGCTGCCCACGACTGGACTCTTGACCGGTGAAGCCGATCGCTTGCTGCTCGCCCAAGAGGAAATGCTGTCACCTGAATTACGACGAGAGTCATGCAAGTCGTTGTACTTACCCGCCAGGTCGCGAACTCTACCTTTTGACGGCGACCCAGGTCGAGAACCTTCGCCTTCCGCCGGCGCTGGTATTACACCAGGCGACATCATCTCGCGGTCGCCTGTGTGCGAGGCCAGGAATGAGGCCCGCGCGTCTCGCGATACTTCGCCAGCCTCTCGATGTTCAGGACTCTCGGGTGATTTGGTCACGGCAGCCAGGTCTGACTCTCGAACACTGTAATCCGTTGCATGGTCGGCATCGAGGCTAGCCCTGTGGCCCGTGTTCCTGGCAACAGGTGATGTCACGGAAACATCAGCTGCCGATGGGTGGCTCTGAACGCCTGTGTTGAGAGCGGGCAGATGTGCTGGACTGTTGTCTCCGCGCGGGGGTGTCAAACTCCTTCTAAAGCCTTGTGGGATCGACGCGGGTGGAGAGGATGGCTTGCGCTCCTCCACGAGGGCCTGTTGCTGACGAGAAGATCCAGAAGTAGCTCCAGACGATGACTCCTCCGGGATCGTTGAGACTTTGTGGGTGTGAGAACCACGCTCCTCGGCTCGGTTTGCAGCCATGGCATCGCTGGGTCCGCGACTGATGATCGGGCTGATGCCAGCTGTACTGTCCGTCCTGGCAAACTCTGATTCATTCGTCGAACGCTGACTGCCAAATTGGGATGCAGTAGTGGTGGGAGAGAGTGTAGACTTGCCGGTTGCATTGTCAAACGCGTGTTCCACAGACGACCGGAAACCGAGAGACGGTTGTGGTTTGAGGTCTCCTCGTCCCTCTTGCTGTCCAGTCTGCACCCCAGAATTCTCGTTTGCGCTCATGGACAGGCCGCTTTGACCAAACGTGGTAGGTGTGTTTGAGCTTGAACCAAGAGTATCTTTCTTGGCCAAGTCATCGCCGAAGGAGCTCCCACCCCATAGATCAGCGCCAAAGCCAGAAAATCGATCAAGCTTTGGGAGAAAATCGCCGCCAAGCTGGTACTGAGCAGGAGGCGGCCGAGCGGATGGCTCCTCGTGAATTGGGAAACCGTCCATTCCATATGCACTGTGACGTTCAGGCACAGCATCCAGTTGTGAGTGAATGTGACCTCCGCCATCTAGCTCTGCGGGTCCCTGGATGCTTGCCCTCCCACGTCCAGTATCAGCGCCTGGTCCGGAGTCCATGGAGGCGCGCTGCTTCTCCTCTTCCATGCGACGATAGATATCAGCGGGACGGACAAAAGGAGGACTAGAAGTTGCTTCTCTTGGTGCCTCAACACTCTGTCTCTGCTGCGCTGGCGCCGATGCAGAAGCAAGGATATTTTCCACATTAGGGCGAGGGCCTTGGCTTAGGCTGCTCTTTCGCGGTGGGAAATGCTTGCCCTGCGCACCCGACGGTGCAACTGCCTCTGAGGGGCCTGTCCGTTGCGCGTTGACGGGAGCCTGCTGGGTTTGGCCGACCGAAGTATTGCTCGGGCGGTCTGCTGACCGAGGTGGGGGAACAGGCAGAGCGGTCATGTCCTGGGAGGCAGTAGGCTGAGACGACACAGGCGCAGGCGGCTGAGCAGGGAACGAATCGACTCTTGCTGGGCGGCGTTGCGAGCCCGGAGGCTGTTGCTCAGTTCCTTTGCCTGTGGAAAAGGCGCCCTCGTCGCCATACTCAAATGACGCGCGGTTCCTTAGCTGGGGCTGCTCTGCTGGTTTGGGTTGTGGAGGGTGGACGGGAGCCGAGGGGGGTGCAAGTTGCTGCGCAGGGACTGGAAAGGCGCTCACGGCGGCTGGTACTGGCGATGAGGCTGGAGGCGAGGCAGGAAGAGGGGGTGCGCTCAGAGACGAAGCATTGCTCGACCTTGTGGAAGCCTGGCCGCGCTGTCTGAGGCCGGTGGTCTTCGGAGCAGCGGGGGGAGGGGGCTCTTCAAGGTAGGCGTCGTCGCCGTCGTAGCCTCCCCAGTCATCGCCGTCGTAGGAGTAGCTCTGAGCGGTTGTCCATTTCTTCGTCTTGTTCCTGTGCACGTCTGTCTTGAAATTTGCCATGATGGGTAGCGGCAGAGGCTATGGCGGCAGGAAGGTGTCGGATTAGATTGCGTCTGGCAGACGCATGGTGCGCAGTCGCCAGCTGAGCAGGGCGGGTTTGCGAGGTTGCCCAGTTGTGGGAGAGTCGGATGGAGCGAGGGCAGGGACGGGATGGTTGGCTGGAGTGAGGCTGTGCGCGAGCTGGGTGCGAGGAGCTCTTCCTGTCGCGTCGAGGATGGGTATGTCAGACACGTCGTCGGAGGATTAGGTGCGCAACAAGACAGATGCACTGAATTCTGCGAGGAGCCAACGCTGGTGCAGCCGGTGGATGGCGTGGATGGATACCTGGCGTCTGTCACGACTCACCTCCCGTCCGCTCACCAATTTTAATGACGTGGCCCTACGAACCCTCCATCCCTAGTTATCTCCCACTCCTCTGTTATTCCCACCCACGCGCCCTCTGTATCAGCTCCAGACACGTCCCATCCGTAGACACGAGCCTAGCTCTTGTGTCCCCAGAGAAAGAGCGTCCAATTGCGCTCAGCCACTCCTTCTCCCTCCACCACTCCAATCCTTTCCACCTGTTCCTGCTTTCAGCCGCCCACTAGGCTCCACAATCTGCCAACCTCTTCCCTACCTACTTCTCACCGTGCCCTCTTCAATCTATAAAGACCAACATTCTCCATAATGACTTCCACATCTATCCAAGACCGGACCCCTGAATTTCGTTCCATTCTACAACAAGCGCAAAGGCGCCAGAAACAATCTCGCCCAGACGCCTCCCGCCAGTCCCTCTTGACATCGCAACAACAGGCCGCCGCCAACGGAGAGGGTCCCACTCGCAAACAGCGCTCAGAATTCGCTCGTAACGCTGCCCAGATTGGCAGGGGGATTGCCGGCACCGTCACGAAACTAGAGCGCCTGGCGCAACTTGCCAGGCGCAAGACTCTTTTTGATGACAGGCCTGTCGAAATCGCCGAGTTGACATATGTCATCAAGCAAGATCTGGCTGGCCTGAACCAGCAGATCTCGCAGCTGCAACAGATCTCAAAGGGCCAAAGCGCAAAGGCTCGAGGCGCAGAGCAAGAAACCGAGCATAATAAAAACGTCGTCGTGCTCTTGCAGGGCCGTCTGACCGATGTCACATCCAATTTCAAGGAGGTGCTAGAGGTCCGGACAAAGAACATTCAAGCGAGCAGGAGTCGCACCGAGAACTTTGTTAGCAGCGTGAGTGGTCAAAACCAGCAGGATGTCGCTCGCCGCACCGACAGTCCCCTGTATAGCACGCCCCAACGAGGGCGCTCACCTAAGCCAGGCCAACTTGGAGGGAACCAAGATATTTTGTCGCTAGATCCTGCCCCTGGAAGTGCCCTTCGGGGCCCTCAAAGCGACCAGCAGCTGCTCGCCATGGAGGAAGCCCAGTCCTCAAATTCCTATATTTCACAAAGAGGCGAGGCTATAGAAGCAATCGAGCGCACCATTGGCGAGCTCGGCGGCATTTTTGGTCAATTGGCGCAGATGGTCTCGGAGCAGAGTGAGATGATCCAGCGTATTGACGCAAATACCGAAGATGTCGTCGACAACGTTCAGGGCGCCCAGAGAGAACTCCTCAAGTACTGGAGTCGAGTGCAGGGCAATAGGTGGCTGGTTGCAAAGATGTTTGGCGTTCTCATGGTTTGTAAGTCATGCCCTGACGTGGTTTTCTGCACATGGGAACGTTCACTACTAACGTGATATCTAGTCTTCCTCGTCTGGGTTCTCGTTTCTCGGTAGAGCGTGCATGTGTGTCAATAAGCAAGGCGTTGGTGGTTGCGCCACTTTGGCATGTAGGAAAATGTCATCCGCGTAGCACAGAGGTGTATAGATTTGCTTGCTTTTTGGCCGTGTATAGGGACCAAATCGATCCTGTACACCTCTTATTAATATTTTGGGCATGGACAATCCAAGTCACAAAGACGCTTGTCTACTGGCCGTGATAGCCTCGGTCTGTGTAACAAAATGACTTGGACATTGTCTGGGCGTGATCGGTCTTCGGAATACGTGAGAATAGTACATGGGTCGATTCTATGAGATAGCGTAGGATGTCATCTTCCTGCTTTTTACGGACGCCTTGCAAAGCCCTCCGTGAGTATCGGCTATTTGCATGCTCTCACAAGCCTGCCACGCCTGCATCAATCCGCGACCGTGCGCATCTTCTGCTCTGTGCATGTCTTTCCTCATCATGTCAATGCAAAACGGTATTGCAGCTTCTATGCCGCTGCTTTCAGCACAGCTTCCAGGTCGAATTTGGGGTCTGTCGGGTCGGTGATCACTTGGACTGCATGTTAGTTTCAAATCTGTGCATGGATGGCATGGCTGGAGCTGCGGCACACGTACAACCTGAGCTGATGACGGCATTCTGTTGCTGGGGAGGTGCGTTCTTCTTTGCCCACTCTGCCTTGGCCTTGTTGATCAATTCTTGCTTGTGGTCATACTCGTGTTTTGCAGCGGCCTGCTTGGTTTGCGAGTTGAGGGAGAGCTGGTGCGAAAGACCGTAGAAGACGCCGAATCCGAGCGCCGAAAAGCGGAGGACCTGCTGCTGCATCAGTATTCAGGCTACTCGAAACGACAGGGCTCGAGGGACGGCAGCGCCATGCCCTGACGTACGTTGGTTGTGACAGACATTGCTGCAAAAGTTGTGTCGCGGGACCGATTAGGGGAGTGTTGCGGAGGTGTTGAGCCGGGGGTCCTGTGCACGCACTGCTCGGAAGGCGCTCAGCGTACCGAGTCTATGTCTTGCGCAAGCTGAAACGACGGTGTTGACGGAGCTGTGCGAGCGCTGTTGCAATGAAAGATGTGGCCGGTCAATGGGAGAGAGCTTTGAGCGAGCAGCTCGACGTTCCGAAGATTATCGCTTGCTTAGTAAGCCTCTCGACGCGATGAACTTCCAGCCTGGACGTGAACCCAATGAGCCCTGGGACCAAATCTGGGGAAAGGAGCCCCCTTGTGAGACTTGGGAATGCGGAGCTTCACGCAACGAGTCGACTGACTGACAGCACTTTCCCTTCTGTCCTTCCTTTCATCCTCCGTTCGACTTCTCACGACCTGGGTTTCCAGTCCCGTACCATCCACACTCCTTCACAATGTCACAGAGACGCGAAGAGCTGCTCGCCAAGAGGGCGAAGCTGGCGGAGCTTAAGAGGCACAGGGAGCAAATGGAAAAGGGCTTCTCTTCTGGCAGACAGAGCATTGGCGCGGCATCAGAGGTATGGATAAGAGAGTCTCGCACTCGAGAACAAGCGTACATGCAAGACGAAGGTCGCTAATTACAAGTACAAAGTTAACACCTGCGCAAGCTCGATCAGAGACTCAGAAAGACCTCGACTCACTGATAAGCTCTCTGGTAGGCGAACGTGGCTCTCCCGCCCCTGGATCTCCTGCAGCCTCGATCCGGAGTCGTAGCCGGCCAACATCATACGCGAGCCCTTCGAAAGCGGATACCGACGATGGCGAACAGACGGGCTCAGAGCAGCATCCCCCAGCTGCA
Organism: Taxillus chinensis; assembly: GCA_023512835.1. Classification (NCBI taxonomy): domain Eukaryota; kingdom Viridiplantae; phylum Streptophyta; class Magnoliopsida; order Santalales; family Loranthaceae; genus Taxillus; species Taxillus chinensis. The sequence goes on from JAKCVP010000037.1 coordinate 37,023, forward strand.
CCACCACAATTCGTTCCGACCGGACAACCGCAAAAGCTAGGCTTCGCACCCTTGACCACCGTCTACGAGATCAAGTCGGATCAGGTCAAAAAGGAGTACGTGACGTACAGCAAAGGCGTCCAGACAAACGACTACTACAGCCCCGACGAAAGCTCACAAGACTTCATCAACGGAGCAGATCGGCCGAGGTCACAAGGTCAAGCAACGACGGAACAGCAACAAGAGCGAGACGAGGCGCTGCGTCAGAACATTCGCCGCGAGATTTTGGAGGAGCTCGAGTCGATAAGATCCTCGCAGCCAAGCGACCCGATATCATCTGGAGCAAAAGCAAACTTCCCTGCCCGCACTCTCACAGACGAAGAATTGAACGCAGTCACATCATCACACGACTTTCTGGACTTTGTCGAACGATCCAGCAAGGTCATTGAACGTGCTCTGGATGAAGAGTACGACGTTCTGGCCGACTATCGCCAATCGCTGTCGGGACCAGATGAAGAAGACGCAGACTTCCGAACAAGTGGACGCCGTCTGCGAGAGCTGATGCAGTTCTACGACGAGCGGTGGAGCAAGAAGCGCATGATCAGCGACGTCCACTTCTCCCCCAAACACCCAGAACTAGTACTGGCATCTTACACGAAGAACTCCTCTGCACCCTATGAGCCCGACGGGCTGGTCCTGGTATGGAATCAGCACATGCACTCGCGGCCCGAGTTTGTCTTCCAAAATACGTCAGACGTGCTCACAGCACGCTTCTCACCCTTCAACCCCGCCCTCATCCTCGGAGGCTCATACTCAGGCCAAGTGCTACTCTGGGACACAAGAGTCCACTCGCCCCATCCCGTGCAAAAGACGCCCCTCACGGGCGGCGGCCACACACACCCCGTCTACTCCCTCAACGTCGTCGGTACCCAAAACGCACACAACGTCATCTCCGCAAGCACAGACGGCATGCTCTGCAGCTGGTCGATAGACATGCTCTCCCAACCCCAGGAAACACTCCAACTCACCGCGCCCCCAACCCCCACGGCAACACAAGCAGCCACAACACCAGGCATACCCTCGCAGCGCCAAGTCGACGACCTGGCGCCAACAACGACATCCTTCCCCTCTTCAGATCCCACATATCTGCTCATCGGCACAGAAGCAGGCACCATCAACCTCGTGCACCGCTACGACCGCGCCGGCGCGCGTGCAGGCGTCGACTCCCGCGTACTCTACCGCGGCCACACGGCCCCCGTAATGAGTCTCGACTTCCACAAGGCCACTGGCCCCGTCGATCTAGGCGACCTAGCACTCTCCGCCGGCGTAGATTGGAGTGTGAAACTCTGGCGCGTGCGCACACCAGCTACTGCATCAATAGCCAAGGGCGCCCAAGAAGCGGTGGACATTGTATCCCCCGTGCTGGATATCAGCCGCGAAGACGCCGTCTACGATGCTAAGTGGTCCCCGTCCAAACCCGGCGTGTTCGCCTGCGTCGATGGCGCGGGAAGTGTAGAGGTATGGGATCTATGCGTTGACAGCGAAGTACCCGTTGCGCGGGCAAAGCCGAGCGCCAGAGTAATGGATGGACTGCGCGTGGAGCCGCGGAGTTTGAATCGCGTTGCCTGGGGCGGGAATGATGGGCGGCGACTTGGTGTGGGGGGCTTGGATGGTGTGCTCAGTCTGTTTGAGGTTGGCGGGGAGTTGGGCGGAGAGAATGTGAAGAGTGAGGAGTGGAGCACGGTGCGGAAGCTGGTCAGCCGGTGGGAGGGCGCAGCGAAGTAGTCGACGTTATAATACGCGATGGAGTCGGAGACTGAGCTAGAGTAAGGGTTAGGAGCAGGGGGAAGAGTTAGGGTCAGAGAAAGACTCGTCTGTCCCGAAAATGAAGATGAAGCTGGAGGCGAAGCCAATCTTACCTGCCTGCCTGGATATTAAATCCAGGCAAGCACTAGCCTACGACAAGGCAAAGCCCAAAGAAGCAAGATCAAGAGGAAGGCTCGACAGACACTCAAAAGACTGAAGTTGCTCTGCATTTGAAAGATTCAAGATACCCATCCATGGTTGGTCTTTGGATAAAGTTTTGTTAGTTGATACATAATCCATGGCAGAAAAGAAATCTGCCTCTATTATTCGATACTGGGTCTCAGTCATTCGTAGGGCCATGCTTGTATTGAGTCGTTCACTGTACCTAGTCTGCTGGTCATTACGCATTCGTACTTGTTCGACAGGTACAATGATTCGACTGGGTAGATCTAGACAGCCAATATGCGCCCGCCAGCGTCATACTGCGACTGAACTGGTATACTGTAGCTTGGTCCTTGCTTGCGGGTAAGACTGAAAACAAGAGCCAAATCACTGATACGAGCAGAGAGAGGGGGAAATTAGGAAAGAAGTAATAATAAAGTAGAAATCATCTCAAGTGAGCCATTGACTCTGTACATCAACAGCCACCACTTTAGAGCCCATGCAATATGGAGCAGCAAGTCTTCGGACCAACATCGAGGCCCAGTCAAGTAGAAGTTGCCCGTCGTCCTCACAATAAGAGGAAAGATAACAAGAAGCAAGAAGCAAGAAGCAAGCAGCCAAAAAAAAACCAAAACGCAAGTGGTATCAGTCCCGACATGCAAAGTGTCGGATATAATGCCCTCTGCCTCTGTCTCTTTGTCCCTGTCCTATTTCCCTTCTCTTGTCTTCGCTTTGCTCCAGATTCTTAGAGTGCGTCCGCTTTGGAGCCTCCCAAATCTATGTTCACTTCTAGTCTCCATTCCAAGGTTCAGACGCATGTGACTCCTTGCCTGGATACCAGACTATACTGCGCGATTCCACAACTAGTCCTCGAAGAAGGTCAAGATGGCATGTACACCCTTTGGACCAAGACCTCTCGGTGGGTAGCACACGTAGATTGGATCCTCGTACGTGCCCATCTTCTCTCTAAACTCGCTCTTTTGCGTCAGCTTCAATTCGTTACTGATTGTCGTGTACGCCTTGCTAAGCATCTTCATTTTTGTGCCCTTTAGGTTGTTTCCAGGACGGAACTCGTTGCTCGCGCCACCGCCAAACGTGGCCTTCGTGGCGCCCTTGGCCTGGATTGCCTTGAGGCCGTGCACAATGAGCGCTTCAATCGCTCCAGACGGTGAGCCTGGGAAGTCGAGCGAGTACTTGACTTGCCAGCCGTGCTTGGGAGCGAGCTGAGAAAGGACGAGGAGAGCGGCAATCTCCCCCTTCTTGCCGTCAATCTCCGCGGTCGCGACGTGGTATTGGCGGTGTTCCATGTCTTGCCAAGGGTGGACGTCAGTCAAATGGACGTGCTGGTGAGACTTGCGCTGGCCGAGCCAGTCTTGAATACGCTGGTCGCAACGCTTGCGAGTGTCCTCCGGCACAGGGGTACCGAGCTCGAAATCTTGTATCTTGACACCCTCCTTCTCGGCGTGACGCACTTTGCGTCCAACCTCGGGGCTGTTGAAAGCCTTTCCTTGCGCCGAGAGATCAACACGCTGCTCAGCAGCGACGGAGAAGGAGCGCCAGTCAAATTTTCCTGAAAGAACCTCTTCTGTGTAGCTGCCACAGAGAAGCCACAACAGCTTCAGATCGGTCTCGTTCTTGATAAAGTCAATGTAAGTGGCCATGATCTTGGCATACTGGCTCTCAGCACAGAGAGGATCGCCGATAGTAACAGCAAAGCCGTTGTGAGGAACGTAGCCAACGGCAGCGCCTGTTTCAGCATCACGCCAGATCACAAACTTGGGTTCGAGCCAAGAAGTGTTTGAGGCATCGCCGTAATTGGCGATCAGCTTCTCTAAAGGCTGAAGGTCAATGTGAGCAGCGACACGATCTCTACCTTCCCATGGAGGATGGAGAGTGCTGGCTTCAGGATGGTGTAGCTCTTGTAAGAGCTTTTTCTCGGGCAGCGACTTGGGATCTCTGGGGTACATCGACGAGTGTCGGATATCGCCAAGTTGTAGTAGCAACATGACTAGGCGCTCCATACCGATACCAGCACCGGCATGTGGTGGTGCTCCCCATTCAAAACCTTGCATGTATTCTTCCATGGCTCTAGGATCGACCTTGAGCTCTTTCATGCGCTCTAGTAGCATCTCCGCATCGTGAATACGTTGACCTCCACTGATAATTTCCTGTCCACGCACGAATACATCGAACGAGTTGGACCATTGAGGATCCTTGGGGTCGGGCATGGTATAAAATGGCCTCGCAGAGGCAGGAAACTTGTCGAGAATATAGTAGTCGGTCTTGAACTTCTCCTTCATCACTTTTCCGAGCTGGATCTCGTCGCGGGTTCCCAGATCCTCATTCTCCGGGAGTGGATCGCCATTCTCGTTTCGCCAGCCGCTTTCATTCAATAGGCGAATGCCTTCTCTGAAGGGAAGTATGGGCGTCTCGTCCAACCACACCAGATCCTCGTGGGGAAATTGTCTCTTAATGACCTCGATCTCAGTCTTGAAGTTCTTGTAGACACCTTCGAAGATGGCCTTCAAAGTTCGATCGACCAGGTTTCGCGCTTCCCAGTAATGCTCATCGATCGCCATCTCCAAATCTAGACCCGTGAATTCGGTCAAATGACGATGGGTGTTACTGTTCTCCGCACGAAAAACTGGCCCAACCTCGTAGACTCTGCCGAAGTCTGCAGCAATGCTCATCTGCTTTGCCAGTTGGGGGCTCTGAGCCAAGAAGGCTGTGCGGTCAAAGTATTGAACTTTGAAAACACTGGCGCCAGACTCGGTCGCGCCACCCTGTAATTTGGGAGTGTGGATTTCGGTGAAGCCTTGAGTGTCGAGGTAGTTCCGGAAGAACTTGCAGACACCCGATTGAACCCGGAAGATGGCTTGCGAGGTAGTAGTCCTCAGATCTAGAATACGGCTTTGGAGACGGGCACGATCAGAGACGTGGTGACGAGTAGAGCCTTCAGCTTCGGCTTCGGCGACAGTTGTTTCAGCCTCGTTGACGGAGAAGGGAAGGTGGTCTGTCAGCTTGGAAACCAGCTTCAGAGATGTAATCAGGAGCTCCTTGTCCTGGATGAACGTGCCCGTTACTTCTCCTTCTTTTGCCTTGGGCTTCTGCACAATGCCCTTGACTTCGACAATGCTCTCCAAAGACAAGTGTTGAGCCCAATACACCATGTTTGGAGAGACCTCCTCGGAGTTGGCTAGCACACCCTGAATAGTAGCTGTCTGCTGGCGCAAAACCAAGAAAACAAAGGAGGCGCTCATCTTCCGCATGTTGTGGATGCGTACACGAATGGTGATCTCCTGCCCAAAGGTGGAGTCGTCCAGCTTGAGCAAGTCTGCGTAACGTTTGCCCTTGATCTCGCCAGCATAGCTGTTGGGTGGAATGACGCCGTAGCGAGATCTCTGGTCTGGGGTGTCTTCTGCCTCTGCCTTGCGTTCACGCTCTTGCTGCCTCTTCATGAGGTCCAGGGACTGGCGTTCTTGTCTTTCGGACTTCTCTAGCTTGCGGGCAGTCTCCTCCTGCTTACGAGCTTGATTCTTGCTCATCTCCTTGCCATCGCGGTTGTAGGTCTTGCCATCGCTGCTAGCCAGGTGCAGCTTGTCGAGAATCTCTTGCGCAGCACCTTTGAAGGGATTGCGACTGGTCCTGTCCGGGCTGTGGACCTTGTCGACCGAGGGACGGCCGGTGATGATATTAGTATGGAACTCAGCCGAGCGGCGGGGACTGTCCCGCGCCGAGTCGGGGCCTTTGCCCATGCTTCGACGACCCAGGGTGGAGGTGGAGGAAGAAGGACTGGTGCCACGACTCTGACTGTTGTCCCGACTCTTGTCGCGCTTGGAGCGGACTGACAGGCGCTTGAAGAGGTCGGCCATGGTCAGAAATTAGAGAGAGAGGGTGACGTATATGAGTGAGGTGATGTGTACAGTGAAGAGGAAGGGACAGGAACGGGGCTTGCCCCAGGTGTGGATTGCAGAGGGAACGCGGCGGGCGGGCGAGCAGGCGGCGGATGCAGAAGAAGAATTGCGGTCTGTGACGCAGTGCGGAATGGCAGGACGAGGGGGCTACGGGCTGAGCTTGGATGATGGGGAATCGAGTCGGTATTTTTTCGTCATAGGGCTCAGGCAGAGCAGGTAGCGTTGCAGCCAGATCGACAAAGGCTTTTGTTTCCCTGCTGCCTTTGCACGCCATGTCAACCACGCGGATCCCGCTGCGCATTCATAAAGCGACAGGAACATGTCCACTGCACAAGCTGCTTACGGATCGGAAGATGGAATCACAAGCCACGCCCGCCCCTGCCTCTCCTGTCAAGCCTTGCCCAGCCCCACACGCACACCAGACAAGCCCACTCGTCCAGCCTGCCAGACGATGATCCCCCGGCTCGCTCGAGGGCAAGCGCCCTGGCTGGAGACGTTTGTGCCATCATCGCCCCATTGTCCCAGTGCTGGCCCTGGCTCACGCTCGACTTCACGCCGTGTGGGCGCGCCAGCCATCGAAGTCCTCGCCCAGACTGATTGCGGCTCGCAGGAAATATAGATCCAGGTCGCCCCACGTCTCGGCCGCGCTTTGAAGTGCCCGAAGCCCTGTGCCACGCATGTTAGTCACTTGCTACTGTACTGATTCCGAGGCTTCCGTCAGCCATCGTCCGCGTCAACTTTACCTTTGACGTAGTGTGCATCCGTCGACCACTGCGACGTTAGTGCAAGCTGCACAACGTGCTTCCAGTTCTTGCCCTTGGCATCCACCCGCTCGATTTCTGAGAGGTCGACGTGTGGTCGCTGCTGCCCAACGAATGAAATGATGCTGAACAGGAGCCATGCGCGCACCAGCGGAATCTGATACTTGGCCGGCACCATGGGCAGAAGAATGCGCACTGCATGCGAACTCGTCAACGAGTGCAGCAGGAAGAAGTCGAATTGCCGGCCTTTTCCATGCGTTCCAACCAGCAAAGCTGCCGCTGCCCTTTGCGCCTGCTCGAACTGGCGCTTCGGGTCGCTTTCAAGTTCCCAGGCATTCCAATGATCAAGGATAGCATCTTCGTGGTCGTGCGCAATGTCAATAACGTCATACTCTCCCTTCAGCGAATTTGCTCCCTCTGGTGATTTGAACCGGTCATCCTGTTCAATCTTCTGAAATATTTCCAAAGGTGACCTCGACTGATAGCTTGCAGGGCGCGTGTATTTCGGATCCTCAAGGTACTTGTGGAGATCATCATGGAAGCAAGTCGTCATAGCCAAGCTTTCGATACCGACTTCTTGAGAAGTCAATTCATACGCGTAGGCAAGATGGATAAGAGGGTGAGCCACTGGCAGTCGTTAGTTGGCATAACATGCGCGGTCCAGTCCTTACGTACACCCGCCCACAACCGAGTATATCAATGGCGAGCTTTCCTCGAACATGTACCGTTCGACAAGCGCTTTCCAGTCGTAGCCAAACGCTACCAACTGATCTTCGAAGAAATCGATGTAAGCTCTCTGGTACCTGGCAGGTTTTAGCAACTTTCGCAGTCGAGGTCTGGGAGGCATACTCGCGCTTGCCAAGGAAGTCTCTCCAGTCCTCTTTCGATATCTCTCCAGGGGATGCCTTCCATGGCTCCAGTTGCTTGTCTTCGGCCTCATAACATGCATTGAGATGATCGGGTTGTGCACCGAGTATGAATGCAGAGCCTAGGAGCTACGCATGATTGAGCTTACAATTGCAACGTCGTACTTAAGAGACAGCGCCTACATGTGGAGCATGGTTATGGAATCGCAGCTCATGATAGATTATCGAATGATTGGCGTGGTTAGCTTTGAGGAGTGCTCGCAGTCGCATGGTTCTGCGATCGTTGCTGCTCTGCACATGATGCACTGGCACTGGTGGGAGGTCAATCACCCGCTTCTCGCCAACACTAGGCTTGAGCCAACTACTGAAGGGCAGAGAAAAGGAAGAGAACATGATTGCACTTGAATGTCAGTCGCGACTAAATGGTGCAAATGCAGTACCGAGCCAGGCGGGAGTGGAGAGAGCTCGAGCCTGATATGGTAGCTGACATCCGCGTCACGTGGGCTCAAGTCACGTTTCTGACTCGGTTCAAGAGCGCCCCGGTCGACTTCTCCGTTACACTTCCAGAGCAAACCATGCATTTTGGTCCAGCAGAGCAGTCGCTATGAGTCGAGCAATGTACTTCTAAAGCAAGAGCCAATCACCCACCTCCTTGTAGTTCATGTGCCTCATACCCCTCCTCCCGAACAACGCGTCGCCCACCCTCTACCATGTCTATCCATCTCTACGCTGAGCTGCTCCTCAACATCAAGACCATCTCTCTCCATGGATCCGTAGTCTCTCCACCGCCGGGTACGCAACCACAAAGGGCAGATTCAGACGACGTTATACTGGAGACCAATGGCCCGGTCCTCACAGTGTCCCACAGAGGACAAACATCGACGCTGCGGCTACCCGTGCAAAATATTGGAACTGCAAAGACCAGAGTCCAATTGCCACTGGCATCCGAAATGGCGGACTTTAAGGAGGCCAAGGATGGATCGCCTGCCACTGAGTCACACAGCCGGGCGCGGCAGATCACGGCTCGCATCTCGCTGTCTGGCGACGACGTGGCTTCCTACTTGACACTATCGGCTTCCGACGAGAGTGTCTCCGCTGAAAGCGTTCCATGGGCTGCTCCACAGCTGTCATCTTCGACAGCTGTCACTTGTCGCGAATGCGACGAGCTTGCCATCGTGGGTGTTGGGGAATGGCGAGACCTTCCGCGCGAAGGCTGGGCAGATCTCATGGACGTGTGGTATTGCCACAAGCCCGTCGATCACACACACACGTCTGGAGATGAACAGACGCAGGGTAAGCGGGGCTACGGCGCCAACAATATTCTAGAGGTAAGACGAGGCTTGGGCTTTGTGGACTCTGGCGCCTTCTTAGTCCATGCAAAGGACGCAAAAGCAAAAGTAAGTGCGCTGTCTGTCTTCTTTCTTACACGCATCAATTACGGGAGGGCCGGCGAAGACATTCATCTGGCAAGAAGGCGGTCTGTCTCAAGCCAAAGGGCTTCCCAGTGAGCAGATCTCCGATACTACCTTCCAATATCATACGACAGGCTTACCCTCCGAACGCTGAGGAGCTAGTAGGCCGTGGTTGCCTGTCGAATATCCCCAAAACAGAGCCCACCCTCGAATTGTCAACGGGCGTGGGTCTAAACTTGCGGAGACATGGCGAGTAAAAGGCTGACCTGATGAACTCGTAGATATCAAGTGAATCAATTCTTTTTCCACGGGCCATGAGCGCCCAGTTCCGTCCATCAGATCTTTTGTGCACACGTTGTGACGCTGGCATAGGAATGCTCGATATTGAGACCGACGGCTATCGACTCCTAAAGCATCGTGTGGCAATCAAGCAAAATATCCAAAGCTCTCCCAAGTCGTTTCCTCTCGAGAAGTGGATAGCAGACAGGGTAGTCTCGCATGCTGAAGGTCAAGCCACGAAGAAGTTTGTTGTGAACAAAGTGGAGCGTCAGCAGCAGAGCCAAAGCCACGAGAAGTGGCTTTTTTGGATCCTGACGACTGACTTTTACTTCTGCAGTACCTCAGTGGATACAAAGCAAGATCAAAACAACGACCAGTCCGAAGGAGTTGCCCAGTCCAACGCAAAGAATCCAGTCCAGCCCGGAACCCCGGATAAGGATCCTCTTCAACCTTCACAAGATGACTTGCTTCGACACACGGCTACACGAGCGTGTAAAGTTCTCTACCAGCAGATCACATCAAAACTTGAGGCTGATAAGGTGGACGACGAGCTAGAGCTGACGACCGATCTACACCCAGTGCTATGGTCTTGTTTGGAGAAAAACCAGCAGCTGATGCCCCAATCCGGAAGGAAAATGGGTGACTGGAGTGTGAGCTTATTACGTCGATTTGATTTGTCTGACATTGACCCGGAAAAATTCTCTGCTCTTATGCGTGAGAAGAAGGAGAAGCAGCAAGCATGGGACAGTGAGATGGAGAAAAGGCAAAAGGAACGTAGGCAGATGGAGCGGGAGCGGCAAGCGGCGGATCGAGAAGTCGATGCCTACGCCAAGGACCTCTACGAATAGGACCGAGGTACTTTCCAGTACAAAAGTATGGGAAGCAAGGCGGGCAGTCAGCATTCATCCATCCATGCCATGGGTGTGTCAGACATGGTTGGCTGTGCAACACGTCAAAACTCTGAAGCGTTCATGCAGTCTCACGCCTTACCTCCGGGAATTTGGAAATAGCGAGGATGCCAGCGAGGCAGCGTGCAATCTTCACGATGCTTCGATAACAGTCCTAGAGCTCGAGGAAGATTCGGCAGAGCAAGGAGCAGGCGCGGTTGATCCCGCAACGTTCACGCCTTACCTGAGCCTGTGCCAAGTCAACAGGCCCGGACTGGACATGTACTGTAGAGGTAGGCAACAACAGAGGGCGGCTACACGTTGGCTGCTCCTGGACTTGGTCACACTTTGCCTTTGGCTGACCAGACACATTACCAATAATAATGAGAGAAGTTTGTGCGCCTGAGCGCTTATGAGATGCTGTAACCGCCTGCAAGAAGACCCTGTCTAAGAATGACCAACAAGCGGAGCACGCCTTTGCAGCACATCATTTCCCAGCTACTACAACAATCTTCGTGCTGTCTGCGCCGACCTGCTCTTATTCGTGAGCGCACCGACGCTTTTCGAATGTACAGCATGCGAGGGTCACCAGCATACGCAGCGTTGATACGTGCCAGAGGCTTCGTGAAGCTTCGTCAACTCTACTCAGCCAGATACAGAGGCTATGCAAATCCCAGAATAGAGTGGTAAGAAAGACATGGGTTTACTGGACCCCTGTCCTTGTCTTGGGCGGTGGCAGTGGATCAAATCGATTGAGGATGGCGCGTACACACAAGCACAATGGCTCGCGGACGAGGCCCATGTCCGAGGCAACGCGGTGCGTCTGCGCTGTCATTGTCTCAGCAATCGCAATCGGACGGGAGTGAAGTGGCTTCTGATGGGTTGCAGCAGGCGTGCTGTGGCAGGTTGCTGGGCAAACGAGGAGTAGCGTCTCAAGTGGGCAGTCCTTGGTTCTGAAATGCGACGAAAAGATCCAGGATGGGGATTTGACCCCTGTTGAGGGTGCGAGCTGCATGACTTTGCAATATTAAATGGCCGTGGCGCGAAACACGCCTGCTGGCCAGGCTGTCTGTGCGTGCATCACGACGATGGACGGTGGGCGACGGTGAGCTGCGCCGTGTCTGGGCGAGGCGTCCGCGCGTCCGCTCAGCACCGGTCTTCAGCGAGCTCAGCTCACGGTAACAGGATCCGAAAATAGCGGGGCGGGTGAGGGAGGGAAAAGGAGGATGGAAGAAACTGGTACGACGACGGGAGGTTTGTGAAGACAGGGGTGCATGATTCTCAGACGCCCGGCGCTAACTCACCACTCAACAAGACCAGGGTCAAGGGCTCATAATGACTTCTTCAGCCAACTGTGGTCTTCCACTCTGTCTCTCCCTCTCTCTCTCCTTTCTCTCTTTCCTACACCTGTCATATACATCTCGTCCCACGTTCGCTCATCCTCTTCCTGCACAGTCTCATCTGATCCCCAAGTCTTTCGCTCTTGCATACCTCCGACTAATACCTCCTCGAGCACCATGAAGTTCTCCTTCGCTCTCGGCGCCCTCGCGGCCCTGGCTCTCGCTCAGTCCGGTGGCATCGTCTCCCAGATTAGTAAGTCTGATGATCCTTCACCTTCACACAACAGGCTAACACTCTCCTCAACAGGTGACGGCCAGATTCAGGCTCCGGTCCAGCCACCTCCTGCTGCTGGAACTCCTCCAGCAAGCTATCCCGCCAATCCACCTGAGCTCACTCCCATTACTCCCGCTCCTGCCCCAGCACCAGCTCCTGCACCCGCTCCTGTACCCGCGCCCGCTCCTGTGCCTGCGCCCGCTCCTGTACCTGCACCAGCCCCAGCACCGGCTCCTGCTCCCACTCCTGCTCCAGCACCTGCTCCCGCCCCAGAGCCTGCTCCTGCTCCTGCGCCCGCTCCTGCACCAGCTCCTGCACCCGCTCCTGCGCCTGCGCCCGCTCCTGCTCCAGCACCTGCTCCAGCCCCAGAGCCTGCTCCTGCTCCTGCACCCGCACCCGCACCTTCCAGTCCTTTCGTCGTCTCAAGCGTCGTTCCTGCGGGTCCTGTGGCTACTCCCACCTCTCCTTACGTGCCACCCGAGAACACTCCTCCTCAGGAAGTCTCTGGACCTGCTCCCACACCAACATCTGAGATCCCTGAGAATACTCCCGAAAGCACCCCTGAGGGCACCCCTGTTGCACCAGTGCCAGGCCCCGAGTCAACCCCCAGCTCTGGTGGTGGCCCTTCTGGCCCTGGAAGCAGCCCAAGCACTCCTGCTGCTCCGGCCTCTCCCCCGACCGGTGCTGGAAGCATCAACCGCATCGCTGGTGGCGCCGTGGTTGCAGGTCTTCTGGGTCTTCTTGTCGTCTAAGGGGACAGTGGATTCTGGATAGCAGCTCCTTTGGCCAAGGTGGTTACTCCGACAGCCTCTGCACAAAGGTGGTTGAACATATGTTGTTCCTAAAGAACCTCGGTGGTTCATAATACTACGGGCGTGGCATATTGTAATAAGCAAAGATTCTACACAATCTTTGAGGATACGAGATTCTCTGCGGTTTCAAGGCCCAAGTAGTTGAACGCCTCCAGGGCTTCAACACACGATTTGAATGAAATTTGGATTTTGCAAAAGTTTATTGGATTAGCGATGACATGTACCAACAGAAGAACACTTTACCTGCGCTTTGGTGTGTGCGTGTTCTTTTACCTTGTGGATGCCAGCTGTGATTTTTATCCCCCTCCTGCAGTGCTGCTCGCGCCGTACACTTTGCAAACCTCTGGCCCAGAAGAGGCTGCGAAATGTCTACGTGGGTCGTACCAGAGTTGCTGAGACGAGTTGCAAGAGGGATGCGGAGCGATGGCACGGCTCTACCGAATGTCATGGTCAATAGGTCGAAGGTTGGAAGTGAAGTTCGTCGCGCTTTTGAGTTTGGCGCCAAATGATCCGCAGGCGCCAATCGTCAGCCGCGCCCCAGAGAGTCGTTCCCAGCCGATTGTTAGGCGGGAATTGCGTCAATGGCTCGGCTGTTGCTTACCGAGACAGTGGGCAATGGCGTTCCAAATTGCTCATCGGAGCACGCGACACTTTGAAAGGCAGATCCACGGACGAGGCTTCCATTGTTGTCACAGACGGGAGCGAGAGCCTCTGTACAAAGATAGGGTGCAGTAGACACTACATGCACCTGCCGTCTTCCTGCGAGTGCTACGATGGAGACGCAGCTGACAGCCTGCTTTACAGAGTACTGCGTCAGCAGGTCATCTGGATCCCATCTGTAGTTACTTGAAGGCGAATGATCCCACTCCTACTAGAACATGCACCTACCTACCTCAGATATGCAAGTGCGGAAGACTCCGTGATGAAGGTCTCCGCTCCCAGCCGGGCCAGAGCGCCTGGGCAGAGACTATGGGGCCCCGCGACGAACAGACCACAGACCACAGACCACCCGCGTAAAGCGTTTGAGCGTACCAGGCAAAAGGTCACAGCCTCCGGATCAATGATAGACTTTCACCGAACATATGGACTGATTTTGCTTGACGACCGGACGTGGTGCCTGCAGACTGCCAGCAATCAACGTACGGTCCCCTAGCGCACTTGTAGCGCCAGCAGTAACCTTCGGCGAGCTCCTTCTTCTGCTCCTTGCAGTGCACAGTCGCAATCACTGCTCGACACTCGTCCGGACTTGACTCTCGCCAGGCGCAGTCGGGCCTACGTGGACTCTGTTCTGCTCGATATCCTTGCAAGAGCGTTCCAGCCCGTTGTTGCCCGGACTCTTGGCAGATATCGCACGGGCGGACCAGGCATTGGTCATCCAAAGACGATTGAGTCGGTGGGGGTGGATGAAGACACGCTAAAACCGAAGCACACCGAGAGTGACGGCAGGACGACCGACAGAGACGCGTTGGAGGCCCACCGTCCTGTCCGACTGAAGACGGGCGCGTGATGGGTACAGTACCTAAGCTTTGAGTTCGCAGTCGGCGTCAAATCTTGTGGTCCGACACGCGGCAAGCCTGAGACGTTCGAAGCCCAAGCGACGTAACACGGAACCCCTACTTCGTGGATCAATGCCACAATTGGCAGGGAGGGATAGCGGGCTCCACGGCGACACAAGCACAGTAGATGAATACCGCCAATCTATGTGCGATTCAAACGAACGAGAAAGGCTGACACGTCTTTTTTTGTTTCTCTCCATGATCAATCGTATAAACAGGCGAAATCAGAATTAAGATTGCACTCAGTAGGCATGGGGCCCACCTGACCGGGGTTTGACAGCGGTGCATCAACGAGCGCTGGTGAATCTGAGTTCGAAATTTGGGGGGGCAGTGAGGATGTTGCCGGAAGAGGCAGAGTCATCGCGCAGTAGCAGGCCAGTCCGAGCAGGCCATTTCGCGCTGCTGACGTTGCTTTGACGGCAGCTGGACATACGGACCTTGCCGCACTAGGTGCCGGGCACGGATGTTACGCTGCAGCCAGCATGCCTGCGGTGTCGCCGGCGAGGGCTGGCACGCCTTGGACTCGACCTCTGCAGCCTGCGAAAAACCCCAGGGCTCGCAGAAGCGCTGCGGAACGACATGCCAGGAACGGGCGCTCTTGGGAGGGTCCCATATTGGCCCCCGGCGACGAGGATAGACACACACGACACAGTGCAGCCATGGAGAGAGAAGCATCGGCGGGGGCGCGCACAGGGCAGTTGGCAGGACGATCGAGTCAGCCTGGCAGCCAATCAGTAGAGCGTACGCGAGCATGTGCTGGCGTGCAAGACTAGCATTGGCCCTGCCCGGAGCTTCTTTCGACTACACTTTGACTCCATCAAACACCAATCTGTCCCCCGGCCACGGTTCAGATGGCAGCTACGCTCCCACTACTCCGTAGCCCGCACGCCCGCCGCGCCCTCTTTTTCCCGTTGGGGCTCTCAGCCCGGACGTCCACTGCGCTCGTGTTAGCATTAATTATTTTCGAATTCCTCCTCCATCATGTCGTCGGCCATCTCCTGCTCCTCCTCTGTAGCGTGTGACCCATCGTTTGCTGCCTGCTCTGGGATCTTCCTGGCTGTTTGTGCAAGCTGCCCTCGCTCTCTGGCCTCCATCCACCGCTCCTGTGCCAGCCTGACCCCAGTGCTCGATCGAACCATCGAATTGTCGACCTTTGAGCAATCCTTCGGCCGTCAACAAAAGGGCAAGCCCGAAGCGAAAGTCGCATCATCGTACAGCACGGGCTGAGCGTGCAACGGCATAGTCTGTCACACCTGCGCCTCTCTGCCAAATCAGAGCGCCTGTCGTTGCCCACGTTGGTCTTCTAGAAGCTTTCCTCCCATTGCCTCAACCGCTTGACGGCCCGCGTTGCAAACGCGACGCTTCCTGCGAGACACTCTCGCGGACCCGCCCCCGAGCTCTCATTTGCTAGCGACGCTCTGACCCCCATTTTCCCTATTCTGCTCAGACCCAACATCGCTGCGTACAAGTATGCCCTTTCCCCTCCTGTCCTCTTCCTCTGCCCGATCTGCACAGCCCAAGCTTTCTTCCAAGCCTTGTCCCTTTCCATCCTCCGCAGTCACTGACTCGGCTCCTGCTAGTTCGCTGCTTCCAAGCAAGCTAGAGCCATGGCCGACTCTCTTCGCAATTATGGGCCTGCCGCGCCGCACGGCCCTAACATGACCGAGGACCATGTTGCTACCCAGAACTTTCTCGGCAACAGCACTCATGACATGAGTACCAACGAGAAGAGCATATTTGACCAACTGCTGCTGCCTGACGTAGGTGATAACCGGTACCAAAGTTTCTTGCCAAAGCTCCGACTAATTCTCCATACAGGACTCGTACGACTCCAACGGCACCTACTGGGCCGACATGAACATCATGCAGCGTGCCAGGTTCACCAACTCGGTTGATTCCAAGGAAGCTGCAAAGGAGCTGAAGACGATCGGCTCCATGATCAAAAAGGACCCTCTGAGCCCTGTCGGCTACTATGCCCGCAACATGGTCCTGCCTGGCGCCGGTCTCCTTCTCGAAGGCTACGTCCTCTTCTCCATTGGTAACATCAAGCCTCTCTTCCAAGCCGCTTTTCCCAACTGTTGGGGTACCCAGAAACCCCAGATTTGCGACCACCAATGGCAGAATGCTGTTGAATACATTGAGATTATCGGCATCATGGTTGGTCAAGTGCTAGTCGGCGTCGTCGGTGACTGGCTCGGCCGCAGATGGGGTCTGATCCAAGATGCTGCCATCATGTTGCTCGGTCTAGTCATGCTGATCGCTTCCTGGGGTGTCACCCAGAATGGATGGGTCATCTGCTACGCCTGGTCGCTCTTCATCTACGGCATTGGTGTCGGTGGTGAGTATCCCATGACTGCTACCTCTGGCATGGAAAACGCCGTTGGCTCTGGCAAGGTCTCGACGCGCGACGACAGACTACACCGTGGTCGCAAGGTCACCAGTGCCTTCCTTATGCAGGGCTGGGGTCAATTCTTCAACCAGGTCATCCTCATTCTGCTACTCCTCATCTTCCACGGATCGGGCCTACCGCCCTACACCATGCTCTCCACGCAGTGGACCTTCCGTGTTTCCTTTGCCATTCCCGCAGTCGGCACTCTCTGGCTGGTCTACTACCGTACATACAAGATGAAGCATGCTTCGAAACAGTTGGCCGCAGCCAAGAAGAAGGCACACATTACCGGGTACGACACAAAGTCGCTCAAGTTCACCATCACCTACTTCGGCTCTCGCTTGATTGCGACTGCTGGCGCCTGGTTTGCCAATGATGTCTTCTTCTACGGCAACAAGCTCTTCCAGAACGATTTCATCAAGGTCCTCTCTGGACCCAACGCCCCCGTCATTGAAGGCTGGTTGTGGAACTTGGTCAATGTCGGTGTTTCGCTGGTCGGATACTACTTGGCTTCCTTCCTCATCGACAACAAGCTGTACGGACGCAAGTGGATGATGATTATCGGCTTCCTCCTTGACTTTATCCTGTTCGTTGTGCCGGCCTTCAATTACGAGTACTATAAGACGGAGAACATCCACGCATTCCAGGCCATGTATTTCCTATCCTCTTTCTTCAACCAGTTCGGACCCAACTCGGTCACATTCATTGTCGCTGCCGAAGTCTTCCCCACACCCATTCGTGCAACGGCTCACGGATTCTCTGCCATGGTTGGCAAGGCAGGCGCTTTGCTTGCTGCTGTACTGTACAACTACCTCGACACTCAGCAAAAGTTCTATTTCGTCCCTTGGTTTGGCTTGGCTGGCGCACTCATCACCTGGCTCTTCCTCCCTGACACCACTGGACTCGACTTGAAGGAGCAGGAGCGCCGCTGGACCTACATCATTAATGGCAACGAAAAGGAGTATCATGGAGTCGCGGTCCACCCCAAGCATCTGTCCCTCTGGGAGCGTGTCCGCGGTGTCGGCAAATACTACGATGCCGAGCAAGACTACGCGCAGAAGCTGGAAGAGTACCGCGGTGACTGGGAGCGCTGGCAGGCGAGAAAGGCCGAGGAGCAGCTCGACGACGACGCCTTTGATGACGACGAGTTCTCGGACGAGGTGACGGCATACTTCCAGCGTACTCCTGGTCCTAGCGTCAAGAACACTCCCGTCATCCGTGGAAAGTCCAATAGCCAATCGAGTAGCAGTGGTATTTCGAATGAGAAGCAGTAGAGGTGGCTGGAGGGGCTGGGCCCATCAGGTTTGGAATATTTACGATACCCTCTGGGCGAGAGCACCAACATCCATTTATGCATTCCTAGGGGAGGGGTGAGCAGGCATCATCAGCATCCATTCTTATAATGTGCTGGGACGGAGAGCATTTCATGGCGTTTTGGGACGGATGGAGATCCTTTGCATAGAACACGGCGGGCCACTTGCTTGAAGTGAAACAGCACGACGCACGTTATAGGGTTGGCAGATATGCCAGGAATGAATGAACAAGCTCCACGATGTCCAGACTTCTGTATGTGCAATGCCGACGCTCGTCTCGTTCTTTGTAAGCAGGTCTCCTGTGCATGATTACAGTACCGACTGGAGGCGCACTGGGCTACACCACACCCTGTGCGCGCAGGCAAGGAGACGTCGCCAGATCAACTTCGATTCTGCTCCACTACTAGGTATGATGCAGCCGTGGGGTCATGAGGGTGATGTTCAGAAGTTTTGAAACTGAGTACGAAGTATTCTAGAGCCAATCAGACACTTGGCATTGCAGGCTGAGCAGCTTTCCCCGCAACGGATGGCATGAGGTCGGCTGCGCTCCAACGGCAGACGATCACGGTCGGCATTGACAAGCGCGAGATCTGCTGCTTAAAGCTGATGCTCAGGCATGTCACCTCAGGTACGCTGTCCATGTAAACACCTCACCATCGCCTTTTCTTGTCCTGACCTTGTCTCCTCGCAGCAGTTGGACTGCCAACCACAGCATAAGCTATCTCGTCAGAGCATGCACTGACGCCCACTCTGCACCTCCCGTCAGCTCGTCAACGACTGCCAGGTAGCGCGTGGCGCACCATTCGCGCCCTCAACCTCAACCTTGTCCATTGAACCCCAACTTACGTTATTGCAACAATGGCTGTTCTGCAATATCTCCTCTCCCCTTATGCCCTTCCCTTTCTGCTGCTTTTCCCCTTCCTTCTGCCCTATCTACGACGTTCACATCTCTGGTCGGTCCCTGGTCCGCCGCTTGCCGCCTTCAGCAACTTCTGGCTGCTCTATCATGCACGACGTGCGCGTCGCTCATTTGCCGTAGACGCCGCCCATAAGCGCTATGGCAAGCTTGTGAGGATACAGCCCAATCATGTCTCTGTCGCCGACGACGCTGCCATCCAGACAATCTACGGCCACGGAAACGGCTTCACAAAGCCCGACTTTTACGATGCCTTTGTATCCATTCACCGCGG
>JAKCVP010000038.1:0-53313 GCA_023512835.1 Taxillus chinensis
TCGACAGACTCAAGTCACTCGCAACGCACTTTACAGGCCAGCGCGAAGAACCAGCACATCCCTTTGACCCGCTATCTACAAGTGAGATCTCGCAGGCCGTGGCGATAATCAGGCAGACAGTCAAGGATGTCTCGCCTCTGTTCTTCAACACGGTGACGCTCTGGGAGCCTAGGAAGAGTGAAATGGTTGCCTGGCTTGAAGCACCCTCGACAGCACCGAAACCCAAGCGTAAAGCAGACGTTGTGTGTATCGGTCCTCAGAGCAGTGTGTACGATGGTGTAGTTAACCTGGAGACCGGGTCGCTTGAGAGCTGGAATAGGACCACGGGGGTGCAGCCGCTCATTACGATGGAGGACTTGCAGGCTGTGGAGAAGGTGTGCAGGACTGATGAGAAGGTTATCGAGCAATGTGCACTGCTCGGGATATCCAGGGATGAGATGCACAAAGTCTACTGCGATCGTAAGTACCGTCCGTTCCAACTCTAGTTCTCAGCTTTGACTGGGGGTATGATGTATACCCAAGCGCGACGATGAACGAATCCCAAACTCACATTGCAACAAAACTAGCCTGGACAATTGGCCACGATGAGCGTTTCGGCAACGGCATCAGACTCCAACAGGCACTCATGTATTTTCGCCCAGACGTAGATGACTCGCAGTACACATATCCACTCGACTTCTGCCCCATCTTCGACGCCGACGCCCGTCGCATAATCCACATTGACATCCCGCCCGAAAGACGCCCACTAAACCGCGCCAAACCCTCCAACTTCAGCGCCAATGCCATCGCGGCAGAAGGTGGATTCCGCACAGACCTGAAACCAATCCACGTTACGCAGCCCGAGGGCGTCTCTTTTCGCATGCATGGCCATGACCTCTCCTGGGCAAACTGGAATCTGCACATTGGCTTCAATTACCGCGAGGGCATCGTACTGAACAACATTACGTTCGCCGACCGTGACATGGGTGGCGCGAAACGAAGCACGTTCTACCGTCTCTCGCTGGCGGAGATGGTCGTGCCCTATGGGAATCCCGATCATCCGCATCAGCGCAAGCACGCCTTTGATCTGGGCGAGTACGGCGGCGGGTACATGACCAATTCGCTCAGTCTAGGCTGTGACTGCAAGGGCGCGATACACTACCTTGATTTTCCCTATGTGTCGCGCGCGGGAGATGCGCAGGTCATACGCAATGCAGTGTGCATTCACGAAGAGGACGCTGGCATCCTCTTCAAGCACACTGATTTCCGGGATGAATCGTGCACCGTAACGCGCGCGCGGAAACTCGTCATTTCGCACGTCTTCACCGCGGCCAACTACGAGTACTGCGTATACTGGAATCTCATGCTCGACGGGACGATCTCGCTGGAAATTAAGCTTACGGGCATACTGAATACGTACGCGCTCAAGGATGATGAGGATACGCGTGGCTGGGGGACACGAGTGTACCCTGGCGTCAACGCGCATAATCATCAGCATCTCTTCTGTCTGAGAATCGACCCTGCCGTGGACGGGCACAAGAATACAATTTACCAGACTGATGCGGCGCGCAGTCCGCACCCAGTCGGCCACGCGGAGAACAAGTACGGCAACGCCTTCTTTGCCGCGAAGACGCGCTACGAGAAGGTCGGCGACGGGATTGCGGATTACGAAGGCAGCACCTCCCGCACCTGGGACATGGTCAATGAGGATCGCCCGAATGCGTACAGCGGCAAGCCCGCGTCGTACAAGCTCGTGTCACGCGAGGTGCCGCCTCTCCTCCCAAAGGAAGACAGTCTCGTCTGGAAGCGCGCGGGTTTCGCCCGACATGCCGTGCACGTAACAAAGTACGATGACGCCCAGATTCACCCTGCGGGCCGCCACGTCCCGCAGACGAGCGGCGAAGCCAATGCCGCCAACACAGATTTGCCCGCTTGGATCGAGGCGACGAGGGATCAGAGCATTGTGCAGGAGGACGTGGTGCTCTGGCATACATTTGGGTTGACGCATTTTCCTGCCCCCGAGGACTATCCGGTCATGCCTGCGGAGCCGATGATGGTTCTACTGCGACCCAGGCATTTCTTCACGCGCAACCCGGCGCTGGATGTTGCACCGAGCTTTAGTAGTTGGCCTAGTCAGGTCAAGAGTGGTGCGAAGCCGTACAAGAATGCGGATGGAAAGAGCAGAGGTGTATAGGCTATTTTGGCCGGCTTCGAGTGCCATGCTTGGAATGCAATGCAGGGAAATTGGATCTGTAGGCAATAAGAGCTGTCGAAGCTGACAACAATGAACTCAAAGTTGCGCGTAGACCGTCATTGACTAGGGCCCTGAGGAGGATGGCATCTGTGCATTAGTCACAGGTCATTTTGTTGAATGTCTATTCAAATCTCTGTCGCTTTATCGAGAGCAAGAATTAGTCCAAGGTCTAGCCGAAAATGTCACCCCATTCCAAGTTCGAACGATCCCCTGGGAACCCAAATCGTACCCAGCGACTTTGGTCCATGAAAGATACATTCCAGTCGTCGCCACATAAAGCAATCGAATTCTTTCAAAACAAGGCTGGCCTTGAGCTAGCTTTTGTCTGGTTGAATGCCGGTGCAGTGTCCAGTCCCCCATTTTGATAGGGTGTAGGAACTGCAGATCCATTACTACTGTTCGTATTAGCCTGTGCAGGCTGGCTAGTGGCTGGAGTAGAACTATGTGTAGCGACGGAGGGCGATACCTGAGTCTGGTTCTGTGCACGTTGAGCCTCGAGAGCTTTCTTGCCCTCTGCCAAGGACTGTTCGAGCTGGCCATTACTAGCTTCGTTCACCTTGCCAGCTGCTACCAAGGCAGCCTGCTGTGCTTGAGTTGCCACTTTCTTCGATGTCTGCTCAGCTGCTTGGACAGTAGTAGCGTATCTTTCTTTGGCGTGGTTGCGAATGGATTGCGTGCGAGGATCTGTTGAGAATTTTTGTACAGCGGCGTACACAGCAAAGCCAAAGAGGAAGAAGCCAGTCGCGAAGGATGTGGTGATGAAGAGTACTGGCAGCAGCAGAAGGCCGGCACTCCCAACGACGACAAAGACGATGCTGAGGGCGATAAATAGGGCGGCTACGATTGTGACTGCAAAGGCAGTAATGGCGAAGAATAGGAAAAAGAGCACCGGGCCGCCTGAGAAGACGAGCTGCGTAACGAGGAAGGCCTGGAGGTCTCTGTTAGAAGTTGTATGACTGCTGTCCGTTATATCAAAGCTTACTGCAAGGATAGGATGCTCCTGAATCCATGCCTGAAGGTTATCGTAGTCATTATTCCGACGACTTGGGGGATAGTAGGTGTCCAGGGTCTCAAAAGCGCGCTGGTTGACAGCGCTGGCGGCTGCTTTGGCTTGTTGGATGCTCATTGTTGCCTGTGTGTGTATTATCCTGCAAGGGGAATGAGAATGCGTTGAAATAATGTCGAGTAATGGTGGGTAGTGACGCGCCGTTCGATTGGAAATTATCGGTCTGTGAGCTGGGTAAACAGTTGTCGAAGTGGGAAGGGCCTGTCGTCATTCCACTTTCAGAAGCTGAGACGTCCAGCCGCTGCGGGTTGAGCCGCACCCGCCCTAACGCGCTAGTGTACTTGGTCTGTGCTTTCGGCCTCGAAACTTTTTGTGACTGCGCGCAAGTCATTACACGACAGTCACCTCCAGCACGCGTTGTTTGAACAATGTCAAAGACACGAGATGTAGAGAAGAAGCGTAAGCGCCAGTCTCAAGCTGTAGATGATGCCAGCAAGAAGACAAGCAAGAACAATTCGGGAGCAAAAGTTTCGGTGGTGCCTACGGAAGCTGCCAGCATGCCACTGCTAGGTGAGTTGCTGGACTTTCCACGCCGTAGCTTGTACATTGGTTGGCTAAATGAATTGAAGCATCCACGTCAGGCCTCTCCATCCCGCCCAAAGCGACCTTTCAGGCGTATCGCAGATCCAAAAAGGATACGCACGAGCTACTGTTGCACTCCAGCGATCACCCCCGGCTGAACTACACAGGCAGAGAACAAGCTGCAGAGGCTGGCGAAGCCGATCTTAAACATTATGTTGGCATCTATGATCCCGAAAGGGGAACGGTCCACGTAGTAGAGGCTCGAAACGTGACCGTCAAGACTAGTCTACGCTCCGAAGACGAAGAAATGCGACAACAGCAAATCCTGCAGAAGGATGCGATTTCGTTGCAAAGGCGTGCGCTCGGTCAGGAGTTTGGCACGAAGAAAGCGAAGAAGGCCATCAACTCCATCACGGAGAATGCAGTCACATCATTCACTGCGCGAGGAGCGGATCCTAGAGACGTTGCGAAAGCTATTAAAAACGATCCTAATGCTTCGGCGATTCTGGCCTCCATGGACACCTCGCATCCCACTAGAGACGAGGAGCAAGCGCGTATTGACGAGGAATCGGCAAGACCAAAAGCCAATCTAAGGGCGGACAAGCCCGAGGATGTGTACAACCTGAAAGATGTCATAGGAAGCGACCTGTTGCGGCAACTGAAAGTCAAGGCTTGGATCGACGCTGTTGAGGAGGATCAGACTGTCAATTTGAGCTCACGATTTGTCGCCAATCGTCTTGAGGAGCTCGTTAAACGCGATACACCAGACATGATCACGCGTGTTAAAGCCCTCAAGTTCATCCTTATGGGCATTGAATTCTACAAAGCCGCTCCTCCAGTCAAGAATGGTGGCAGAAAATTCAATCTTGCCAAAATGCAAGACGTTCTGAAGGTGGACGAGGAAGTCTTGAAGATGTTCAAGCGACGGTTCGTGGGGGACTCGAAGTAAGTAGCTGGCTCATGCTCAACCACATGATTTCGCTAACTTGATTATTCCAGCGTGATGAACAAACACAGTGTCAATAAGCTTATGACCCATATTGCTGCAACGGCCTTACTTATCGATGACCTTGCTCTGGATACTTATGATCTCAAAGAAGACCTTGGCATGGACCAGAAGACCATTCATCTCTACTTTTCAGAGATTGGCGCTAAAGTTCGCAACCTCAGGGAGACGGAAATCAAGCGACAAGGCTTATCGAAACAGGTTGCTGCCGTGCACAAGATCGCAGAGCTCAAATTGCCCCTTGAATTTCCCAAGGTTCGTACTATACCACAAAGTCTTGTGCGAAGATAGCCACAACGAAATCAAAAGCAAGCTTCGTCATCAGTCAGATAGTCAGGCATGGATGATGTTGATAAAAACCGTTTCGTGCTGTTATAGTGTACAGAGTAGGGCTCTTGAATAGGCTCCGCTTAGGATATATTACAATGCGGCGACTGTGAGGCCGTGTCTTCGGCGCGCTCGTGCCGACCATGCCCCATACTTTCCAGTTCTTCGATGTGAGAGTTTCGCTCGAGTTCTGTGGGTATAGATTGAGACCATTGATCGTTTATCCGGGGATAGGAGACAGGATTCTGATGCTCTGTCAGCTTGCGATTAGTTACGCGATACAAGACTGATGTACTTCATGAGAGAGGGTCGAGGTTCGCTGCGGGTCCAACCCAAGTAAATGACGAAGGGAATCCATCCACTGTGTGGCTTGTCAGTCTATTGATTCAAGAATGATGGTACGGCCCTCGTTGAGTGCCTGAGTGATAGACGTACTAGTGCATGGTGACCCTCGATATTTCGAGAACGCGCGAGATGCGGTCCTATGAAGCAGTTAGTCATTGCATATAGCCACTCAAGCAGCGCTATTAAAGCCAACGCACCTTAGTCTCCTCTGATAATTGCATGATGGCTGTGGTGTGTGGTGCGTGGAAATCGCAGTGAAACAGAAAGTTCGCTTGACAGACGTAGAGGCTGTCAGGCCGGAGATGCAGCCGAAGATCTACCGCGAACCTCGCGTCCTAAAAAGTCGCGTGCATCCTTCCAGAAAGTCTCCGCGCAACCTCGCCTCAGCATCAGGTCCACCACCTGGTGATTGATCGCGATTCGGAATCGCACTGACTCATCCTTACGCTGCCTACAAGCTGACTCACACACGAGATCATCAAATACTCACGCTGTAAGGCCTTCATCAATTGCTCTCCCAGAGCATTCAACTAGTGACAAATGTCACTAACAATGGCAGGTATAACAAGTAAAGCCGGACTTCGTGATGGCTGGAGAAGCTAGAAAGTGGTGAGTCTAGTCCCGTTCCCTTACATGAATTTAGAGAAATTCAGATCGAACGCAAAGCCCATGGAACTTGGTCGCTGTGTACCCGCGACATACGTGAAGCTTGTACTGACGTGCCTGCTAGGAGCGGCGACAAGGAAGCCACTGTCTACGTTGGCAATCTGGACGAAAAGGTGACTGATGCCATTGTTTACGAGCTATGTCTCCAAGTTGGACGCGTTGTGAGTGTTCACTTGCCCCGTGACCGAGTCACCCAGACCCATCAAGGCTATGGATTCGTCGACTTTCGCGAGGAGATGGACGCAGAGTACGCTTGCAAGATCCTTAACGGGGTCAAGCTCTATGGCAAAGCTATTCGCATGAACAAGGCTACCGCAGACAAGAACAAGACCATCGAGGTCGGTGCCGAGCTCTTCGTCGGTAACCTCGATCCTTTCGTCAGCGAGGAGGCTCTCTACCAAACGTTCAACAAATTCGGTGATTTTGTCACAAATCCAAAGGTACGTAACTACTTGGAGACTAATGTTCTAGGCCTCTTGCGCTGATCCACTTTCTCTTCTAGGTTGCCCGCGACACGGACGGAAACAGCAAAGGATATGGATTCGTCAACTTTACTGACTTTGAAGCTGCTGATAAGGCAATCGAGGCTATGAACAACCAATTCCTTTTCAACCGTACTATCACCGTCCAATACGCCTACAAGAAGGACGGCAAGGGTGACCGTCATGGAGATGAAGCCGAGCGTGCGCTTGCTCGAAACGCGCGTGAGCACGGTGTGACTCTTGACGCATGGAAACCAGAAATGGCCGCCGCTCGCCCTACTGCCATTCAATCAGCCGGACCTCCCATCAGCTTGAC
Organism: Taxillus chinensis; assembly: GCA_023512835.1. Taxonomy (NCBI): domain Eukaryota; kingdom Viridiplantae; phylum Streptophyta; class Magnoliopsida; order Santalales; family Loranthaceae; genus Taxillus; species Taxillus chinensis. The sequence goes on from JAKCVP010000038.1 coordinate 6,964, forward strand.
AGCCAACGGATTTCAGTCTCAGCCCGACCAGTTTAACCAACCTCACGGTCAATTCATGGCCCAGCCACCTCCTACTCCGCAGGGTTTTGGTCAGTTCCCTCCAGGTCCGATGTATGGTCAAGGCTTCCCTCCACAACATATGCAGATGCCACCTCAGTCGTATGGCTATGGCTACCCTCCTGGTCCCGGCGGTCCCATGTATGGTATGCAGCAGAGCCCTCCTGGTTTCAATGGTCCTCCGGGCCAGGCACCACCAGGATTTGGAGCACCCCCAGGTCATGCACCTCCTGGCTTCGGCGCGCCTCCTGGTCAAGCAGCTCCTGGATTCGGCCAATCTCCTCCTGGGTTCGGCAACCCTCCCGGCTTTCCGCCGCAGCAGAATTATGGACGTCGTTGAACGGCAGGGCCCGGCTGTAACAACCCACACACATTCGTGGCTACATACAGGGGCGAAAACACTACTATTGATAGACTTCCACAAGGACCGCGCGCTCTTAGAGGTACATCCTCTCCATAGACATCGTCGCGTGCTTCGTTGGTTTTCTTCTTAAGTCTGACGTTTTTCAACAGGCTCATCCGCTCTCTGCAGGGTCGATATCGTCCTCTGCCTCGTACATCCACTTATCTTTGTCGAGGCTAGCGACTTTGCTACGCAGACTTGCCTGCAACGCTGCTTTGATATCTGCCAAAGCTGGTTAATGCAAAGCAATGTTCTCCTAGGGTAAAACACACTGACCGTTCAAATCCATATCCTGATGATTCTGACTTCTATAGAGCTCTAGCATCTTCGCTGCCTCTTCTGTGAAGACGTGCATTAGCTACACTCCTCTTTGCAGGGTGATGGCGCCTCCAACGCACGCGCTGTGACATTCTCGTCATCCTCTTGCGTCTCGTAAGCATCAGGGTCCTCATCAGCGTCTGGCGCTGGGATAGGACTGTCAATCTCGATGTTTCCATCTGCATCACGGACGAAAATGTCGTTGTCTGGCTGCTTCGATGTGGGCTGATCTTCGGGAATGGAAAGCTGAATCGTATCTGCGGATGACTGGCTGGCAGGACGGCGGCCGCTGATTGAAGAGGTCGCGAAGAGATTACGACGTGCGCTTGCGCTACTACTTGGCGCTCTCGATGATCCAGCCATTCCTTTCGATAGTCCTCGTGGTGCAGTGCTCTTCAAAATTGAAAATAGCTGTCTCTAAGACTCTATTGTGAATCATGGCAAGGTAGACAACAAGGTATGCATGTGACCGCGAAGGCGCTTCCACGATAACGAGCAAATACTTGATCGCCCCTTCCGCCGCTTTGCGCGGCGGCGATATGTTCCGCCGTCCAGTGTATTGCTGTGTGATTGCATCCTGATGCTGAACTATTGTCATGACCTTGCTTATCAATTAACATTCTAACGCCATTGATCTGACGAAAGTGAGAGGATGGCCGACCAAATGTACGTTCTGAGCGTCCCATCAGAGGGCGCCGCCGCCCAACAATACGCTTCCAGGTAAGTCACGCCCAGAGCGGTCTTACATGGCATTCGACTCAGACCGGAGCTTCTCGCTAGGAGAAACAAGATCAAGCGACCGACAGAATTGACTTGTTTCTCGTACGATTCAAATCATGAGTATCGGCCAGATGCGTCGTCCTTGAAGTACTATTACAATCCGGAGATTGGCGCCAGCCTGATTGACGGCTATGACAAGTTTGAAAAGTTTGAAGAGCCGGATGGGCACATTGATTCACTGCTTCGGGCTATAATGCTACTTGAGCAAGGCCGAGGATCGACTGTACCTGGGCTGCAGGGCGGCATCGTGACGTGGAGAGGTATGATGACCAAGGTTCTTACCACTCCGTACAGTCGTGATGAGTGAGTCTGCGACAGAACAGTATGGATGGGCCGTGTGCTAAATTGTCAATGTGCATCAGATGGGTTATGAATGCCACGAACTTTCAGGTGAGTATATCGTGGGAGACGTCCGAGACACGTTCACTACGAAGCTGACTTTTGCAGGGAACCATGTAAGCTACTGACCAGCTAGAAGACAAGGGTCGTAAATTGATAGGCAAAGTTTCGTCGAAGAATCGCGTGCACATAGATTAGTGCAAATGGAGCAGCAGCGCAGCAGACCACAGGGACGTGGTCAAGCGCTGGGTCAAATGCAGCTGGAATACACCGGTACGTATGCAGAGCCGCAAAGCACGGCGTTGGAGGTAACGTTATGATGCAGGCTACAAATTCGAGAAGCTAGCGCTTCTCCCTCGACCTTGGGCAGAGTGCTCGCGGGAAGTCATCGAAGACCGCGTGCATGCGACTGTGAACACTGCAGAGCAGTATTGCAGCATCGTAGAGACTGGCATCAACGACATCAAGATCGTGCTCGGCGGCGAAGTTGATGCGGGTGAGATGGATTCCATTGCTCGACTCCACAGAAACATTGCTAAGTGGACATAGTCTGGGACGAAAGACCCTCTGACCCAGCCCAGGGAACCAACTGGGTAGAGCTCAAGTGTTCCGCAGATCCTCGACATCAAAAGTACAAGGACAATTACCGCAGGAAGCTGTTGAAATTTTGGGCGCAGAGCTTCCTACTAGGGGTTCCGCGCATCCTGGTAGGCTTCCGCTCACAGGGTGCTGATCCACGTCTCGTACACATTGAGGAGTATAAGACGACCGATATACCGAAACATCATGCGAAAGGAATATGGTCGAAAGATGTCTGCATTGGCTTCTTGGCTGATTTCGTTGGCTGTAAGCTTCCAAGCGTTTCAGTTGACTTGCCACGCGCTGACCCGATTTTCGATAGTTGTCACGCAACATGTTAGAGGCGAAGGAGTCTGGACCATTGCATACGACCCTAAAACGTCTTCAATCAGTCTCAAAAGGTGTACCACAGATGGCCACGGCGATGTCGTCAGCAAAGAGTTCCAAGACTGGCGAACCCAGCACGCAGGAACACCGAAACCTAACGCGACTACCTGAACAAGAGCACCGCGTGACAAAATGACCACAGCGCTGAGGATGTGGTTTTCCCGGGCCAATGACGCTGAGACGCAAGGATTCTGACCGTCTGCTGACATGAAGCTCTCTCACAGACAGACTGGACGACCAAACAGCTCACATATTAGCGCACGTTTGCCACTCTGCAGTGGAAGCCAGCGTGGGTTCAGGTATGTAGTCGTGCTAGGTGCCTCACGCGGACATCGCACTGTCTCGTGCTATAATATCCGTAATTTTGCACTCGCAGGGAGCAAACAAGATCTCAACACGGAACGAGAACAAACCCAAGGATACGAGTCTGGTAGAGAGCGGCATGCTCGTTGGCGTGTGCGGATGGCCTTTCGACATGAGTCCCACGGAGCTCGAGCCGGAGCCGAAGTCATGCATTGCATGGGGACTATAATGCTGTACACAACACAGATCAATTCAAGGCTTGAAAAGCGAATGAGTCGCATTTAAAACCACGGCAACGAAATCTTAATCGCAGGCGCGGATATTAATGCAGGGCTGACGTTTCATGTTCGATAGCATAAAACGTTTCGATCTTGCCAAGAAAGCTTCATCAGGGCGATGAACCTTGTGAATGATCAACCAAAGAAGTCTACACAACTGGTGGCGCTTGTGAATTCAGACGCAGTTCTTTGCGAGTGAGTAAGTAATGCAAGTGCCGAACTACGATACGCTGGGAATACTGAGTTCCTCAGAGGGAGATGGAGGCCCTCACGGGCATTCAATGGAAACACGAAGCCTGTCAAAAGCTCAGGAAGCCCGAAGCCTAAGTATGTGATGCGCATGCACCCAGCCAGGCACGGCCGTGAAAGGCGTGGCGGCAAGGCTGACACAAAGTATGTTGTTTGAACGATTAACGATGTTTGACGGCGGGAAGATCTGAGAAATGCCGGACAATGCGCAATAGGTCGTAGTGGCTGAAGATCATGTCTCAGCTGTGGCAACAGCAGCTTGCGTGAAGATGCCGACGGGAGACAGGCCCAGCAGGAATGCCGAGAATTGTCTCAGAGACGCGTGATAAACGCTAAACGAGTTGAAGGTATGATGCTGGGAGTTTAGTTCGCATTGGTGTATCGGCAAAGCCGGGAGAGTGCTATGCAGGGCATCTCTCTAGGTATGCAGGGCGATTCAACAGCTAAGAGTCTGCACGTGTGGGACCTACAGTATGACGAGGACAATCAATGCTCCAGTAGCGGACAGAAGGGGCCAAACCGATGTTGTGGGGTGTTTTAAGTTGTGAAGCCAGACAAGATTGCAGCAACCCAGAGGCTGTTTGGGCGTCCTGTGAATGGAGCCACTTGAAGCGACGCCTGCGAGATAGCGAAAGCGACTGGGTAGGTGGGTAAGCAGGCGCGCTGCTGAAGACTGAGTCGCGACAGCAATTGCCAGAAGCCAGTCCCGCTTGACGTCACATTCAACGACCATCAAATTAGAAGTGTACCCAAGTCATGTCTCAGGATCAGAGCGAGGCCGTGCAAAATGTTGAGGGCAGCGGGTGTTGGTCGTAGGCAGAGTGATCGGCCACAACCCACGCACAGGGTTGGATGTATCTGCTTATCGTCAACGCGGGGCACGAGGAGAACAATCTTTCACTTGCTGCCAATAAATGACTTGTGAAGCCTGACAGGTTCGGGAAACCCGTGACGACCTCAAGCTGCAGCGATCGTCTAGTGGCAGCAGAGGCTACATGCGCGAAGTGACTCGAGGCATGAGAAATGCTGGACTGTTTGGGAACATGTCCAGCACTAACGCACACGTGCGAGAGTCGTGCCGGCAATGCTCGATGCGTATGTGTGTGATCGCTGCCTTTCAGCCTGCAAGACACGACGGATGTGCTCGGCGCTGGCATTCGATGCAATGCGGCGCGTCTTGCTGTATTGCATGTGGGTCACTGTGTCAGACGGAGGGGGAGGCTGGAGGTTGGATGTGGCTTGGAGGGCGTCGGAAGGGAATAGTGGAAGACTCGGATATGATGGCAGCCGCCGTTGGGGCTCGGGTCATGGGCGGTACAGGCGCAGAGACATCAGCAGGCCACCGAGGTACCTTGTGAAGCAGCTGCAACGGCGTCTCAACAGGTGCTTGAAGAATGAGAAGGAAATTTGTCACAGGGGGAGGGTGTTCAATGCTGGAGCAGGACGGCTCGAGATACCGAGACGGGGAGGTAGCAGCTGGAGGCGCACTGGGCAGGTGGGTAGGCAGACAGGCACGGTAGACCCAGAGTCGGACAGGTAGCCAGCAGGTAGGCCGCAGCAGCAGCGCGCGCAGGCCAAGCGTGAGCGACGCTGCAGTAGCACGGTTGATGCGAACATGCGTGCAAACAGTTCCGCAGCAGGGTGAGCAGCGATCTCCGCTGAAGACGTCAAGCCACAGCTCCCAGCGACGAGGTGCAGTAGCCCAATGCGCTTGTCAGGCTGGGCCTGCAGGTCGCGAGATGGCCTCCCAGCAGGCTGGTGAAGAGGGCCAGAAAATGCGCGTTTTCGCAGCGCGCAACTGGCCAGGTCCATGCTTTGTCGTCAATGGCGATCGAGCTAAGGGCGCGGCCTCATTAACGCATGCCCCTCTGTCCTGTTGCGCTGCTGGCGCGAGGAGCCACTCATTGGCATCCCGAGCGCTGACAGCCCGTCATTTGACTCGCGCCGTCGCACACGCCCACGACCGCCGTCCACCTCACTCCAGACCGCAACGAGATGCATGGGGTCCGGGAGGAGTCGATGCCATGACCTGTCCTGTTCGTTTTCCCAGTGAATATTGCATGCACTGCTCTCTCCAGCCTCCACTCCATCGCTCACTGCGCCATCGCCGAGACGCCTTAGCACTCCCGATCCACCGCCGCCGCCGCCAACAAGTGCTGCTGCTGTCGTGGTTGCTGCTGCTACCGCTGGCAAGGCGCGCGCACTCTCGCAGCTACCATCCGCTGCTGCCGCCGCCGCCGCCGCCGACGCCGCCGCCTGATGCCGACACAGGCGCTGTACGGCTGTTCCCAACAAAACACCCGTCACCAGAGCTTGGTGCGCCAATTCGCTGGCTGCAACGACTACCAGCTGCCAGATCGACGACGGCGAGGTAGGCCTGATGCGCCGTAGCCTGTTTGGGATGGGCCTACTTAAGCGTGCCGCAGCGGGATCGTCCTCTTGCTCGCGCCAGCCAGCGTGCCAGCCAATCCAGCCTGCCAGCCAGCGAGCGAGGCCGCCAGCAGCAACAGACACCATGTCCGCCGTGCAACCCCCCTCCCGTTGTCGTCGCTCTCCCGACGCATGGGGCATCATTGGTGGCCGTGGACAGGGCATCTTCTGGTATCCGGCTACTCTTGGCCTGGCTTGGCCTGAAGGGCCCGGGATATCGCCCCTGTCAGTGGAGTCGTGATCTGCCTGATCTACGCGCGCAAACCTGTGGAGATTCCGCCGGCAGACAGACAGGCAGACCGGCAGGCGAGCAGGCAGGCAGAGGACACTCGCGACGGGAGAGCGAGCCCCACGAGCCCATCACCGCCAGCCAGCCAGACACACACAGACGTCGACGGCCTGCTGCACGCCCGCACGTAGCGGACTGCGAAATGCAGATTAGATGCGCCTCGCCGCCCGTTCCCTGGTGCAAACTCTAAAAAACATCACAACGGAACGCTGCGTTGGCCGCCCAATAGTGCGGTGCCGGTAGAGGTAGCGTGCACACACACCCTCGCGCCTCCTGCTCTGCCTGCCCTCACAGGCCGCCGTCGCCGCCGCCGCCGCCGCTGCTGCACTGCTGCGAAGCTGCGACGCTGCACTGGGTAGACTGCTGCTGCTGCTGCTGCTGCTGCCCCTCCCATCCTCCCCGCCGGCCTCGTCTCGCGCGCGCCCAGATTCGCTGCTGCGCCGGTGCCAAAGCATGGAGTAAAATGACTAACGGCCAGCGACCTATGCTAAGCAGATCGGTACCTCACTTTCTTCCGTGCGCCCCAGTGCCCCCCTCCTCCCTCCTCGATTCGGTATTCGCACGCCTGCCCTAATCCGTCGTGCACGCTCACCTGTGTGGGAAAAAGAGAGCCATATCAAATCGGTGCCTGATCTTTGTCGCGCCCTCGCCCGCCTAGGCGGCCTCCTGCTGTCCTGCCCCAGAAGCTATTGCGCCCCTTCCCACCAATCACCGCTGCCTGCCCGCCTGCCTCGCTCATTATTCTTGTCCAGGTCAACATCATCTGTTCGCGCCAATCGACGTTGCACAGGGATCTGCTGGCTCCTGCTCCCTCCCCTCTACTCCTGCCAGCCTGCCCTCTGCGTCAGCCCCGAGTATTCCCATTTGGTCATAACTGTCAGGCGGCCCACTGAACCATCCTCCCTCAAATCATTCATCACATTTGCCTGCGGCACTCGCTTTAAACTTCTGCACGGGTCTTTCCTGCTGATCATCACGCCGTTGCGTCCGAAAAAGGCGCGCCGCACATCAACTTTGGATCATAACAACCCCCTCCATCCCGCCTTGATCTTTGCTGCACGCACCGCCCTTTGAAGATCCAGTCCAAAAAGCTCCCGTTGACCTCACTCCAGTGCAGCTGATCCGCTCTGTCTGCAGGGACAACACTTCCGCCCGGTCCCTGCCTTGTCATCGGATTGCCCGCACCGACTTCCGCTAGTCGTAAGTCTCCTTCCCTTTCCTTCACCCTCATTACGGACTCGCCCTGTGCGCGCCCACGCTCGCAAATGGCCTAATAGAAACTGCAATTCCAAAATCGCAGCTTCACCATTTCGCCTGACCCGGGGGAGGTCAAGCTCAGAAGCATAACTCCACTAATGCGCGCTGTTGCGGCAACGTTGATCACTGCGCACCGGACGTTACATTTGCAGAGAGCTATCCGTCGAGTCTCCTCGCGCGAACACTGCTGACAGTCCTTCCCCCCCACTCGCGCTCACTTGATCTCTTTACAAAAAAGATCAAATCTGACATTCTGTCTTCAGCTGCTTGCCATTTCTGGATCATCTCCCCTCTCTTGGTCCATCGACCGCGATCTGAGGTCCAAATAAACTCCGCAGGTAACAAAGTTAGGCAACGGCAAAACCCCTCTCCACGTCTTGCATGAACCTTGGGGCCCGCCAGAAATCTCCAGAGGCATCTCTACTCCCTCCGACAGCAATCCCCAGCCTTGGCTAAATTGTGCACAAGACCAGGAAAAAACGGAGCGTCCCACATCCCTCGCGCGTCTGGCCTTTTGCATCTACCCGGACCACTTTCTTGGGCGATCACTCCCCGGACCCGGCACCAAGACGAGTCCCACTCCTGAGCCTCCACGTAACTCTGGTACTGCCTTGGCGCATCCATCCACGGCTCAGCCAAAACTGTCATTGTGACGAGCCTTATTGACAGATTCTGGGCCCGGGACACTTTGTCTTCTTCACTACCCTCACAATACGCGTCACCGTAGAATGGGTTCTTTGCGCTCTCCGACTAGCCCCACTCACGCCGGCATGCCTGCAAGCTCAACGTCCCTTCGGCCGACCTATGAGGGGTTCGTAAGAGATACCAAAGAGGCCTTGCTCCTATTTGAAGGCGTTCTCCGCGGATCACTCCCCCGCGTAACCCGGAGACCCCATGATCGCGAAAGAACTTCTCTGATAAAAAGCGGATCCATTTTCATATACGAGGAAGGAGCCTCTGGAATTAAGCGCTGGACGGACGGAGTCCCGTGGAGTCCTAGCCGGATCCTTGGAAACTTCCTCATCTACCGAGAACTGGAAAAGCCCTTTCCGCCTGGTGAGAAGAAACGCGCCACGAAGAAGCTTTCGAAGAAGCCTGGTGAAGATGGAATGAGCGACGGCATGGACAGCACCTTTGCGTCGCCCATGGAATCAAGCACACCGACCTCCCCACAAATCAAGCCGGAATATGGCACCTCGAGCAGCGACAAGGAAACGGAGCGACTGCTTGTCGGTTCGTTGACCGACAGCTATGCGTTCAAGGAACAAGGTTTGATCAAAAAAACAATGAGCGTCAACGTTGAAGGAGTCCAATATCACATGGTTTCCTACTACAACCCAGAGGATGTAAAAACCGGCAGTCTGATGAGGCCTAACCAAAAGGGCGATCTGAATTTTCTCAAGATTCGTCCAGAATTGATCCACCGCCAGAATTTCCGTGCACCGGTTGAAGACATGGAAGAATCAATGCAGACCTACCCACAGGCTATGCGCCCCGGAGCCGCATACATGGCACCTCACAGTTACATGCCTCAATCAACTGCGGCATACATGCCCCATGCGCCTGCTCCAATGCACGCTCCTCAGGGTTATGGAATGCCGATGCATAGCTACGCGCAGCACTACGCAGACCCCCACGGCAGCCGAAGCGTCCCAACTACACAATCTTCGCCAATTACACCTCATACTCCGCAACATGGCTATTATACGGCTCCTTCGTCTATGCCTGCTCACACCCAGAGCATGACCGGTGGCTATAACCCGTACACACAATATCAGGACTCTGGGGCGCACAAATTTGAAGCTCAGGCCCAGTCGGGCTATCCGTCATGGCCATCGCATGGCGGCAACTGAGGCTGCGAGCTCAGACCTGCATCTGAGATGACCAAAATTTGCGCAGGGAGCTTCTGAAGGGGCTCAATGATATCTTGTCCATGTTCATCGGTAGTGGAGGTCGCTCTGTCAACACACAATTGTTACGATACCCTCAGAATCTCGCTCATCGTCCCATTAAAAACCGGAGCTCTTTGCATTGTGTACACTGCATGTGTGGCATCTTGCGCTTTGCAGGGTCCTTGTGGTCGTGTTATAGCCAGCCGCAATTTATGGCACGGGAGCATCATTGTGGCACGAGCAAGCGAGGCGTCTGTCCTGGAGTTTTCTGTCTGTTTTCTCTCTAATTGTACGGCCGCTCACGATGGGATCTTTTACTTTTATTTTGGCAGCAAGGGAAGAAGACTGGATCGGCATAGTTTCGTTGCGTTACGAGGCAGCTTAGCAAAAGGAGGCTAGCTGTGGCTCACACTTAGCGGTGGGGATGAGGATTCATGCAAGTGAGAGAAGGAGGGAGGAGAAGGAAGGGGTGTCGGTGCGTCAACAAGACCTGTGACGGTGAGCAGGCACATAATTATGGATAAGCATGCTTTCACGTCCTAAGGTTCAATCCGCTTTCACGAAAGCGTAAATAGAGTTTGAAGGAATCATCTGGCCAGCAATGGCTGAAATGCGAGGCAGGCGTAGCGGCCTCATCAGGTACCTACTGGAGTCTGCTGAATGAAGATTAATGTGATACGAGCAAGAGGTACGTGTTTCGGTATCTCCAAGCCCAGTTCCAAAGCGGCAGGCTATGGTGTCTGGCGGTGCACTCGGTGGTAGCCAGCTGGTGTGGCTGCTTGGTGGAGCATGGAGACTTTCGGCGGTCACGGAGAATTGAAACAATCGCCTCCCGCGCCTTTTGTTTTGCGAGCCCGTTGTGAAGGAAGAGTCGGTTTTCAGCACTTCCGGCTGCTTCCGTTTGCCCCCCCTAGTGTGAAGAGATGGGCTGTGCGAGAGGGTGAGGCATGCCCCCCAACGGCTGTTCGGCTCTCCAGGTTCTTCCTTCAGCAAAAGTTGTCGATACGAGAAGCTCAGACTGTCGTCTTGTTGGACTGCGGCTCGCAAAGAGCACAAAGCGTGGAGAGTTTAGCAAGCTGTCAGTCAGTAGGCGGCCCGCACCGAAACTGAAATTAAAGATATGGCAGCGCTTGCTACCCATGACTGCTGCGAGAATGCGCGTCCGGCAGGTCTGAGGCTCACCAGGTTGGCGCCAAGACTGCGCTGCCACCGGCATTTGAACTGCCGGGCTGGGCTAGCCATTGACCGAGGCGGGTGGACGCTGCATGCCTGAGAAAGAAAGAAAGTTCGATCTCAAGGCATGTCGTTCCAGCTAGACATGAGACCAGATCAGATGTCTATCTCAACCTCAGCTCAGCGCTGGGGCGCACCTAGCGAGGGAGGTGCAGATGCACGGGCGGTAAGCCGAAAAGGGACAGATCAAGTGATCCACGACGCACGCGGACCCTGGCAGCCTGGATGTCGGAGTCCGGCGCCGGCAGATAATGAATGCGACCTCCACTCCTGCTCCCATTCCAAACCATGCCCGTCTGAGCCCTCTTAGCACTGGACAGCCGCCCTCCTCTTTCCCCCCTCTCTCCATTGCTCGCCATCTTGCCGCCGCTGCTGCTCTCCTTGCTGTCTTTGCGTCATCCCAGGGATCGACGATGCTATGCGGCGTGTGGTCGTGACAGGCATTGGTGCCGTCACTCCACTAGCAGTAGGTGCGCCACGACCCTCTCTAGCTCTTCCTGCAAGCCAGTGTCCAGAAACGTTCTCTTGCATGCCGTCGAACCAGCCGTCACAAACGCTTGCTGACCGCAAAATCCCGCACAGGCTTTCGGCGAACTTGGAGCCGCATTCTTCAGGGCCGATCTGGCATAGTATCGACTGATCACCTAGGCGAAGCCTTTCGTCTACTGCCCTCGCGTGTTGCTGGTCTAGTCCCGCAAGGCCCACTCGCCGATGCTGGCTGGTCTGCTTCTGAATGGGCCAAGAAGGGCGTGAGTCAGCGTCTATAGTCTAGTCTCATGCAAAGCTGCCTTATCTGACAGGTCGCTAGGACGACAAGAGCCTGCCTCTCTTCACTCGCTACGCCTTCGCTGCTGTCCACGAGGCTCTAGCGTCTGCCGGACTCCCTCCAACCCCCTCATCTGATGCAGACAGCATCGCAACCGGTGTGTCATTAGGCAGTGGCATTGGCTCGCTAGATGACGCTTACACAACGTCGCTTGCATATGCATCTCGAGGTCATCATGGCACCCCGCCGCTCTTTGTGCCCCGCCTTCTCATCAATCTCGCAGCTGGCCACGTGGCTATGCGCCATGGCCTGCGAGGTCCCAATCTATGTCCAACTACTGCCTGCACCACAGGCGCGCACGCCATCTCATCGGCCTACTTGCATCTGTCCCACCCCAAGTCTGCTGTCCATACTTTTATAGCGGGTGCTTCAGAGGCTTGCATGCACCCACTGGCTCTCTCCGGCTTCTCCCGAGCGCGCTCACTGTCGACTGCTTTCAACCATCAGCCATCGGCCGCCTCCCGGCCTTTCGACAAGCAGCGTAATGGGTTCGTCATTGCAGAGGGAGCTTGTGTCCTCGTCCTCGAGGAGCTGCAGCATGCCAAAGCTCGCGGTGCGCCCATTTTGGCGGAAATGGTCGGTTTTGGAGAAAGTTGTGATGCCCATCATGTCACTGCCCCTCCCGCAGATGGGCGTGGTGCAATTCAGGCCATGCGCGCCGCTCTCAAGATGGCGGAGGCTCATCCTTGGCAGGTTGGCTATGTCAATGCACACGCAACTGGCACCTCTGTAGGTGACTCTGCGGAGAACAAAGCTGTGCGACACGTGCTACTTTCTGATGTCAGTGGCCACAAAAAGCCCGGCGATGTCAATATGAGCAGCACGAAAGGTGCTACCGGCCATCTGTTAGGTGCGTCTGGTGCAATAGAAGCTGCGTTCGCAGTGGAAGCCGTGCGGACAGGCATGCTACCTCCTACTGTCAATTTGATGTCAGCAGGCGAGGTTGATGCAACCGGCGCGTCTGATGGCGATGCCAAAGAAGCCCACTGGGACATGAATTACGTTCCAAGGACTGCGCAGGAGAATCGACATATGGATGTCGCCTTAACCAATAGCTTTGGTTTTGGAGGCACGAATGCATGCCTTGCCTTCCGCAAGTATCATGGCTAAGCTACTAGGAACTGTACAAATCATGAGACTTCAAAACCAGATTCCAGGCTCGTAATCCCTCGCCAAAATCCAAAAACGCTGTCTACATCGCAGCTCCGCTTCGACAGAGGGACGATTCCGTTGTGATCATGTAGGTTTGCGGAGACTCGACCCTGGCACACCTAGGCCAGGATCTCGAACGTGCCTGTCGATCCAAGCGCGGATCAGCGCCATGTGTTTGACGTGTCGCCATCGCCAGACTCGTCAATGTTCACGACAACATCATCGGTAGTGGCGTGGAGTACTCTCACCGTGACCGTAGCTGTTGCGTGGACACTAGCATGGATTCGACAAAACACACATCCCGCAGCGTCATATGCAAGCCACGCATAGGCCAATCGGTCCGAGATATGCCAGGGAGGCTGCCGGGGGCTTCCAACATCCACTGACGGAGAAATAGCTCGCGATACATCTCGATTGAACCGGGTGGCGCGTTCAATATTCCGGAGGTAAACCTCCGACGTCTGCCCTTACATTGCACAGCCCACAACTTCCTACACATATGCAAAGCTGTACATGCACTGCGACTCGATCCTCAGAGTAGACTGTAAGACATCTGACAAGTCTTGCAGAGTCTTTTCTTTGCCATTTGCATACGCAGAGGTCGCTCGCGCTCTCCACCAGGCCCCGCTAAGCTCGCCGAATTCTAACAGAGCGATGTGGCTATCTTGCGGGCGTGGCATGAAATACCGTCTCCGAAGCATCAGCCTTTTGATTTTTTTGCTGCAGCATATAGAATGGACAAGGTCGACCTCTCGGTTCTGTCTGATGCTCATACTCTTTCGCGCCTATGTTGTTTGAAATGACCTGACGCATCAATCCAAACACTGTTACGACCGACGACTTGTTTAATGACCATTATTTGATGACCGATATATGAACGACTTCTAATCACAACGATTTACGATTTACGACTTAGGACCTGACGACGCACGAACACGAGGGACTAATGATAACGACTTGAACGACCCTCTGATACCCGAGGAAGATCTATTGAGCACACGACATTGGATACGAATACCACACACCCAGACTCTATCATAATGAAGACGACCTCCTTACTATTTACTGCTCTTGCAGTCGCGCTGCCACAGCGGAGACAGACTCCCATTTATCCCAAATGGTCTAATCAGACGCAAGTTGCATCAAATCAGACAAGAGTCTACCAGCCACCCACCTACGAAGCGCCTCGAGCGCAGGTGCAGATCAACGATGACACATGGGTTCTTCTTCCCCAACCAGCAGGCATACCGGACACCAACAATACCATCGTTCCCACGGTCGCTGTGCGTCTATGTACAAACGTCTTCAGAATCCTAGCATAACGCTAACACCTTGTCCAGAGCTCAGACTTCACCGTCCCGCAAACGTTTATAAATGAGAGTGGCGATCCCATTCTGTTCCAGGCTGATCTTGGATTTTCTGGTGTGCTGAATGGCCGGGTATGTCTGGTTCTAACCCTCACTTTCAGCTTGTTGACTGACGGTCTTGACCATAGAGCTTTTGGGTATATGGTGCGCCATTTTGCGTCTTTAGTGACAAATAAGCTCTAACAATTCCCAGGCGATACCTTTGTTGATGGATTCCCCGCAGCCGTCGACTCGTGCGGTATAGGCCACATGAATAATGTTTCTCTCGTCACATTAAACAGCTATAAACCAGAGTACGTCTCTCAGTCTACCAGAGTTTATGATAGCGCTAATGTCCTCAGTGGCTATATCAACCAACTCATACCGAACACCAGGAACGAGAGCAATAGCTTGATCAATCGCACCGAGTACAACTATGGCTTTGGCGGGACCAACGTCGTCGAGACAAGGCTTGGAACTGGCGTCATCTATTATTTCAAAATATTACGCTCAGCGACGACAGTGGAGATCATTGGCGCAGGCCTGGCGGAGTTGACGCTTCAACCGAATGGCACTCTGGCAAATACAACGCGCAACGGGGAGACCATGTGGACGGCTACGGAGCCCGCCTGGGGTGACATCGGCGCAACCAAGGATAATACGCATCTTTACCTCTGGGGTCATGGCCCTGGCGATCTAGGCGACTATGGCTACATGTCTCGTGTCCGTTTGGGCCAGGAGCTCGACGTCGACAAGTACGAGTACTGGAACAATGCGACACAAACATGGGGCACACAACGCTTCGGCGACGGATCAGGAGGAACGATCCCAATCACTGAGGATATGGCTCTTTGGGGCTATCGAGAGATGTTTCAGGCAGCTCCCTTCTGGAATGCCCATTATGGGCTGTGGCTATGGATCTACGGGAGCAGTGTCGTCAACTCGAATGTCATGCTTGCTTCGGCGACAAGCTTAGAGGGGCCATGGACGCGACGAGGACAAATTGCGAGCAGTGCGAGTACCTTTCAGGGGAACACGACTGGACTGCTTTATGGTATCAATGGTCATCAGGAGTACGACTTGTCTGGAAGGACAACGTATGTTACCTGGGTGGTTAATAACCTGGTGCTGGGCACCATCATCACCTGGAAATGAGGAACGGAGCTTGGACACACATGAGCAATGAATAATGTATAGTATGGATGACATTCCACTTGAGTGAACTCGAGAAAAGAAGTGTGAAGTCCGTTCAAGATTGCTGTTTTCGGCAGGTCTACTTGCTGACTAACAGGGGTCCGTTCTAGGTATTCTCGACTTCGCTCCATCTTTCCAGTATAGGCTTAAGAGGCAGGCACAACTTACATTGGATGTCATTGACGGTGGCTAGAAGTTCATCCGTGGCGCGTGCCAGTTCCTCAATGCTCGCCCAGTACCGCATACGACGAAGCAAGCTCCGAGCCATACCAATGGCGAGGTCTGTAATGCGTGAATACTTGGAGCCAAATACAGGGCAGTATCAACGGTCGTTTCTCTAGCACGATCGTCGGATTGTTTCGTCAAAGGTATGAGCACCTCCCCTCCTTGTGCGACCCATGTGAGTGGCCCCACTCTTTAGTTTGCGAATACGAACTGACTAGTAATGAGGGGCCATGCAGGACGAGGTTGCAGCCTTGCTCGACCTGACACGCATCACAAGGGCTCGCATGCCTCTACCCACGCGAAAAGTCTATCTGAATGGCGGGCCATACCATCTCTCAGGAGACCGCCAACAATTACGGCACCATCTTTGGCGTCGTCAACGGCGACATCCACTATCATGACACAGGAAGCAATCATAGCCCAGAAGCCAATCTACAAAAGAAGATTCTGGATTCTTTGTTCTTCCGAGACTATCGGTCACGTCAAGAACAAGTAGTAGACGCATACGTGTCTACGTTCGAGTGGATATTTGACCGCCATGAACAAGGGTCACGGGAGACAGTGCCAGAACAGGACGTACTTTCGTCAGCGACTAGTGAAGTGGTCTTTGACGACTTTGCGCAATGGCTTGAGAACGGGGACTCGATATATTGGATCAACGGCAAGGCCGGCAGTGGCAAGTCCACTCTGATGAGCTTCGTCGTTGACCACCCGACTACCCATGAGCTGTTGAGGATTTGGGCTGGTGGCGAGCCCTATCTGACGCCAAAGTTCTTCTTCTGGTTACCGGGATCCTTACTGCAGAAGAATATAGAGGGGCTATTACGGTCGTTGCTCTATCAAATTCTTTCGGAGCAACCTGCCCTATGTGATGATGTGGCGAAGGCGCTTCCTCCAGCAGAGATTGCTGCACCTATCGAGACGTTTGGACACTGGTCTGAGAAGCGACTGCGCCTGGCAATGAAGCGTGTGCTTGAGAAGATCACCACACCGATTTGTTTCTTCATCGATGGCCTCGATGAGTACCAAGGAGAGACGAATCAGCTTATTGACTTGTGCGTATGGATGGCGGCTCAGCCCAGAGTCAAGATTTGTGTCTCCAGTAGACCGGAACCGACCATTCTTCCGGCGGCGTTCTCGAAATTCTCAAAGCTTCGCTTACAAGATTTGAACAAGAATGATATGCGGATCTTTGTGAAGGGCAAGTTGTCAAATGTTGCCGGACTCGAGGGCCTTTACGAGCCGCTGGTCAAAAAGTCTGAGGGCATATTCCTCTGGACTTCACTGGTGTGCACCTCGATTCTGAAAGGCTATGAGCATGGAGAACGACCGGAAGAGCTGGCTGAGCGACTCGAAAAGATGCCCCAGGGGCTGGACGGCATGTATACGTATACGCTGTATGTGACATCATGCGTAGTAGGACTCTTCACTGACTGCGAAACAGTGTGCGCATCGAAAATGAGTCCGTTGAAGTGGTGTCCGAATACTTCCAGTACATGGCCCTCGGAGCCAAAGCACAAGCTTACTATGAAGAGCTTGGGATATATCAGCCCGAGTCACAGTCAAGTGGACAGTTTGAGACCTCTACGGACACAGAACTCTTCGAAACAAATCTTTTTTTATTTATCCTCATTTTCGACAAGTTATTTCGCAATACAGTCGACGTTGAGGCTACCATTGGTCGTCTGCAGAAGGACCAAGATCACTTGACATCTTCCATGTCCAAACGGCTGACTTCCCAATCCAGCGGGATACTAGAAGTTACTGAAAGTAACTTGGCAGTCACCTTTCTACACCGGACTGCGTCGGAATTCCTTGACAAAGATGAAGCCGCTAGAAAGAGATTTTCGCTCAATGAGCCACCTTCAGCAAGCCTATGCCAGAGGATCCTCTCCGCGAGACCGATTTTAACTCGCTTTACCGAGTCTCGAAATTTTGCAGAGGCGCCGGAAATACCGTATTCAAAATCAATCCGGAGCTATGAGGCAATTTATCTGACGACAATTAGCCCACTTTACAGCGAAGAGCTTACAGAGTTATTCTGTGAAATGACAAAGGCAGTCCCGGAACCTTTGCCGTGGGCAGGACCGAGTAGGCCTTTGAAAGGAGAGCTTGAAGCTCTTGAGCTCGGAGAGGCGCACAGGCTTGGTATGCAAGGTGCCGTTATTCGCCGCTTCAAACCCGATAGACGGAAGCTGGGAAAGAACAACTTCATGCTTGGGCTTGAACACTTTGCATATCAAAAAGATGTTAGTCCATTTGTTAAAAGCTTTCGAAAGGCTCGTCGACGCGGCTATTTGCAGATCTACTATGACAATTTTGCCAACTTACTCGACTGTATACAAAATATCGATGTCTCGTCTTCGGTGGGAGAATGGACTACGAGCGTCTATGATGCCATGAAACGAGCTGACAGGTCCATAAATCGACTATACCAGGTCGAGGCTTGGCCGAAATCCGACCGAATGTACTGTCTTGTACGCGGACTTGACGTGGGTATGCAGGAGCCGAATTCGCTCATACCCGCATTTAAGAATTTCTTGAACGGTCTCCTCCAATTCCAAAGCACTGCCGACGAAGCGACGCGCGACCAGCTGATGGGAAGTTTGGTTCGAGTCGCGAACAAGTTTTGGCTTCTGCACATACCGCCTCAGGTCCAAATCTGTCTTCGTACAGTCATATCACCGCTCTATGGTTCATTTGCAATGTCGACTGATATAAGCAGCGCGCTCGCTCACCTTTTCGCGGACGAATCGCGCTATCAGGGCCCATCTTCCGATGGGCTCTGCTTCAACCTCATCTGGAATGCACAGCCTAGCTATGGTGAGCTCGCATTGTGGAATCACCACGCCATGGCATCACTCTCGGCGCGACAAACGGCCTTGTTCATGACCATGTGGACGGGCGAAGACGAGCCTCTTCTCGAGGACTTTTACAAGACAGAGGTCAGCAAATGTGAGGCCATCTTCACCGAATTTGTCCCTCGTCTGGAAAAAATGCCAAATCTGAGTGCTGGAGAGATAAAAGCGATCGAGGACTCGAAGACTGTCATGGGCATGCTTGCGAAGTCCTACGTTGAGCCGAATCGTAATTTCGATGAGCAGCGATCAAGCGTGGGGTCGGAATGGTCTGTTGGAGCGGACTTTGAGGGGGCCGCATCATCAGGGGAGGATGAGGGTCGGAATGAGCTGATGGCGAGATTCTTGAATGCGTAAATTTTACTCACTTGAGTACAGGATGCGCAGGCCACTTTATGTCGATGGGTAGAACCGTTCCCCGTTGACCGCTCGAAAGGGTGGAAGTCGTACAACATCCGCAGCAAGATGAGATTTTATCTGTAGCGGGACGACGTTGAGCTATCCAGCAGCGGGGTTCCAAAAAAAAAAAAAATTAACGTCGACATTGGGCAGCATTGATATGTAAAACGTTGGCTTCGCGACGCGAGAGGTTCGAGAACCCAACTAAAGCCAAAACGAATATTGTAAAGTCAACAAGGTTTCCTTGGAATTGCTCAGGGTAGACGTATTCCTGGGTATCGCTACGTAGGTTTGAGGACATGGTGCAGTCTTGACTGCCGCTGGATCTCGCGACAGCCGTAAGTGAATGCTTGGACCCCAAGTGTAAGCGAGTTAGGTCACCTACAAAAGGACGACAGCTCCTCATCCCCCCCCTATATACCGTGTTCATAAGCATTGGTCTAGCCTCTGAGATAACTTCGTGTCTATAGGTTACGTATCTTTTTGTCTCCAATTGCGATCTCGAAATCATAGACATAGTCCTCGTCGCTGCGTCATTCCTCTCGCCTCGTGTTCTCCCTCGGGGCTCTGGCATGATTCGCATACACCACGCCACCCCAGTTGCAAATGATTATATATTACATTTTGAGCGACAAAGATACACACGATCACAGCTACAGGAGAACAGGGAATCCCGTCCGCTCTTCCTTACTTAAGCCTGTAAGCGTGTCCCTAGTATTAACGTGGGTGACCCGTTGAGAACAAGGCATATTGTGTGTAATCAACTTTTTTTTTTTCGTTCTTTTCTTTTTCTATTTTGAACTCCTCCTAGAATGTTGAGTCGTTGCCTTTTGCTTTTGACTTCTTTGTGATTCTTCACTATGTCGTCCTGTATGTACCTAGCATACAAATATCCAAGTAGGGATTCTTTTGAGACTCTCACATGTCTCAACAGGCTCAGGAAAGAGAAGTATATTCCCCCAAACGGCGTTCCCCCGACAAACATGGAGCAAAAGCCCATCACGTACCCTGGCAAGCGCCCTGACAATGAGCGTCGACGCAACCCTGGTTGAACGAATTACTAATCAAGCCCTCGTCCCCGGCAGTAAACGAACAGTATCCCTTGACGACTTGGAAGGGATGATGACAGAGCGATTTGGTCGCAGCGGCTTCCGTGGCGTTTGGAGTCGCGCATTGGCCATTCGCAATGTGTCCGCATTGGAAGAGACAGGGAACATTTTGGGTGCAAGGACTTTGATTTTGTCGTTTCAAGTGGTCGTGGGCGTTTGTCAGTACTGTCGACGAGGCTGCTGAGTACAGGAGCACCAAGTTCAGAACCGAATGCATTTCGGCGGTCTCGCACAAATGTTATATGTTATGCTGAGACAATTGGACTGCATTAGCTTTGGTTAGATCCGAGAAGAATGGAGCTATAATACCTAAGGGCTAGTATCTCTGTAGAGCGAGTGCCTAATGCAGGATGTCGATCCTGTGTAAGAGTACGAAGTATTTATACTATCTTCGCGGTACCAAAATTGGATCCTCTGTAGCTCCACCACGTACAGTATACTGTCTCCTCTAAACATTGCAGAATATCACACAAGCTCGGCATTTGTTCCCGGGACAGGCTGAGTACAGAGGGTGACCGCAGCGGGTGCCGCCGAGATTGCGCGGAGTCGTTCAGATCGTGACAGGCATGTGCCGGACTAACAACTGAGTCAAACGAGCTTGTCCCGGGTATGGATCTGGGTAGACCCCAAGTTTATAAAGCCTGCATCAGGAAAGACGTGAGCTTTCCGGGTTAGTGAGGCTCTGATCTGGGAGACAGGCCTGTACTGCCCGTTTCAGTTCAGTTGCAGGCGAATTGATCGTCAGATGGTCGAATCGTTGAGTGATCATTAGTATTGTATGGCTCGGGTTAACGGATCGTACTTTCTGAGTGCGGATCTCTGTTTAGATGCGTAGATCGTTGTTTCTGCGTACGAATCGGCCTTGTGTCTAGGTTTGTGGATCATTGTCGAAACGTCTGTATCGTTGTCACCAAACCCATATCCTCCTACCAGTGTTCGACTTGTCTTTTCCTCATTTCCGACGTTTCTTAAGTGTACGGCTCATCATCGCGGCAGTCATATCGCTGTAACAAGTGTCTCGATCCGGGCGTCGCCGTATCAATTAGATCTGATTGACTTCAGTGGACCTTTCTCCTCCTCCTTGTAACCGAGTTAAGTGAGGACTTGGAGCAATCTGCTACAGAATCAGACGGTTTCTTGTGTAGTCTATAGTCAAGGTTCGAATCGATGGCGGCTTTCGAGCTATGTATTTGTAGAAAGTGTATCAGAACATGTTTCGTAAAGCAAGGATAGACGAAGAGCAGAGATGGGAGATGATTCCCTCGAAGATCATTGCCAGCTTGTTGGGGTTAGGCAGAGTTAGACATTGAGGTGGACGAACGGCGCGATAAGAGGTTCCCAGGCTCTATGTTTGAAATATAAGGGCTGTTCTGGAGATTAAAAATTACGAGGATGCAGAGTTGATTCGAAGATGGCTGGTGTTGGAGCAAGCTCCCTCCTTAACTCAGGCTCCTGCCCGATTTCCTCCTGTTCCTAAACACGTACCCGAGAACGATGCGCCGAACATGCGGACATCTGGGGCGAGCATGCACACATATCGAAGTGATGGATTCATGTGACGCGCAGAGAGGTTGCGAGAGCTAGTCATGAATGAAAGCAATTCAATTCATCCAGATTTAGGAATAGCGGCAAGCAGCAGTGTCATACGTACTCTGTACGATACCTACCTACATCGTACAAAGTACCTGACCTTTTGCCATTGGGGCTCACAGATGATATCTCCCCACGCTCACGAGTTTGAAAAGGAGTAAAACGTCATGATGGGAGACGTTAGTCACAAAGTCACAATACAACAGTGAGAGAAGTAGAACATAAGAATCTTTTCATCCATACGTCTCATGTGCCGTGTGCCTATCTGCACTGCTGATCATCTCCAAACCGCCTCCCAAGCAACTTACAATCTATGCCCTAAGTCAATTCAATCAGCTCAGCTCAGCGCGCTTCGCCGTCCAAGAACAAGGAGCAGTGTAGAGTTGGGGTCCTAAACTTACTTGGGAGGAGGGTTAAGCACAAACTCAACGCCCTTGCCAATGTTGCCCTTGAGGCCAGCGTAGGCAGCCTGCAGCAGGGTCTTCTCTTTGTCGTCAGCTTTGCTGACAACGTTGATGGCCCTCTTGGCACCATTCTGGTCGAGCTCAACGGGAACGGAGAAGAAGTCGACACCAGTGATGGACTTGATCTCGTCACCGCCGTCGACGCCAGGAAGGTACACATAAGTGCACTCGGTGATCTCGTTGGGTTTTCCGAGCGAGGCACGGAGGACAGACTCGGCGAAGCGGAAACCGGCGTAGGCCATTGACAGGGTAGCGGATCCTGCACCGCCCTTTGCCTGGACGACTTCGTCACCACCGAATTGGACGCCTATTGACCCAATATTAGTCTTGGTCGCGATAGATGATAAGAGATCGCATACGCTTTACAAGAGCCTCGTACTTGTCGTTGGGGATGTTGATGGAAGGAGAAGCCTGGCTGAAGAGAGGTACAATGGTCTCGCCAGAGTGACCTCCAACAACAGGGATGGTCGCCTTCTTCTGGCCGGTGATCTCAGACACAAATGTCTCAGCACGGACAATGTCGAGGGTAGTAACACCGAACAAGCGCTTGGGGTCGAATACACCGGCCTTCTTCAGCACCTCGGCGGCAATAGGAACGGTCGAGTTGACAGGGTTAGAGATGATGAGGATGAAGGCCTTGGGCGCATTGCGGGCGATACCCTCGATTAGACCTTGGACAATTCCGGCGTTGATCTTGAACAGGTCGTCGCGGGTCATGCCTGGCTTGCGAGGGATACCGGCGGGAATGACGACGATGTCGGCACCCTTGAGGGCTGCGTCCAAGCCGCCATCGTTGGGGAGATGACTTGTTACCTTCTGTTCACTAGCTTAGTTTTGCCGTGTATGGCATGGGGGAGATGGGGTTGTAGACGTACGGCCTTGGAGGAAATGTGAGACAGGTCAGCACCCACGCCTGGAGTGTTGACAACATCGTAGAGAGCGAGCTCGTCGACAAGGTCAGAGGTCTTGAGGAGGAGGGAGAGAGGCTGTTGCAAGGGTCAGCTGAGAAGCCCAAGTGGTCTGGTCCTGAGACTTACTTGACCAATGCCACCCGAAGCACCAGCAACGACTGCACCATTCTTTAGCTAGCTGCCTGGAGGTTTTCTCTGTGGCGTGCGACTGACCAGCCTTGACCATTGTGACGGTAGTGGGTTGATGTGGGGATTAAGTGGGGTAAACGGACTGCCAATGGTCAATTGGTGCTAGACATGTGCTCCTGCCAGGCAGACAATGGGGGCAGGAGGCGGACTGAAGCTTGACGAACCTGAACGAACCGGGTACCTGAGCGGATAACCTTTGAGTGGGTGGGTAACGCGAGAGAGGAGGTGCAAGAGTCCGCTCTCAAGGACGAGGAGATGACGAGCAAGGTGGACTGCGGGGCGCCGGATCGGAACATCATCATGTGAGATCTGGCCCAGCAGCGAAATTCTGCACTGCCAACGATTCCACCCGACTGATGATATTCGCACAAGAGAATGCACCGGCGCGTTGAGAAAAAGGCTCGCGCAATCGATTCCTGTCCTGTCTGTACAACATTGCCCGACCGCCAATAATAGTCGAAGTCATGCCTTTTCACGTCCAATGCTTGCGCCCGAATGCTGCCGACGTATCAATAAGTCTACGGACGACGCTCCCTAATCCTTAGACTACACCCCTCTTCATCTCCCTAGGACTTTCCGATCCATCAGCCGACTTCGTAGTCTCGCTCGCCCTGTGCGTCTGCATCACCTGTGGTGCCATCATGCTGCCGGTACTGACCTTGTGTCGGATCCGGCCCGTTACTTTCTTGAGGTCTTGAAGGTATTTGATACATCTAGAATTTATGTCAGCCGCCGTGCGCGTCGATTTTAGGAAGGGCTTCGACTAGTCGTGGCATCACGTTGCGGCGTGGGTGAGCGCGGCATGATACGACGTGGCGGTCGTTCGGTGGTAGGCGGCGCCTGCTGCAGACGCTCTGCTCCATGTGCTCTGACTGCTTGTGGTGCAGACTGAGCCTGCTAGGCTCGGTCTCGAGGTTCGGATGGAGGAAGTAATACCTGCTGTGGTGCCATGCCGTATCCGGCGTACATGCCTTGATCGAACATGGGCGGCGGCGGATGGTACTGCGAAGGATCTGAATGTCCTTGCGGCACATACATGTTTGGCGGCGGTTGTCTGAAGTCATGCTCAGACGGCATCTGACCGGGGAAGCCGCCATACTGTGGCGCGGCAGCTTCAGGGTGAGGCATTTGCTGGGCAACGGGTGGCCCAGACTGCGGCGCAGCTGGTGTCGATGACTGTGCACCTGGCCGCCTGCTATTCGACGCACCGGCCTCTTCACGTGGCACGATGTCAATGAGGAAATCGAACATGTCGGACTTCAACAGTGCAGATGCAATGTCGGATCGTTGCAGAGTACGGCGCTTGTTCTCCTCTGCGTGTATCCAGGCGCGCATCGTAAGCTCCGTGATGAAAATGTCGCATCCTTTTGCGAACAGAATTGGCGCCTCCGCGGAGATCATCTTCACCTCAGGGTCGGCCTTCATGACCTTCTTGATCCTGGCCAATGGCAGCTGATGGGTTTTATAGTCGTGGTCGTCGTCCTCAAGGCGTCGCAGAGTTGCTTGCCAGTATGTGGCGAGGACGTCGCGATACTGTCCATGAAGACCTTGATTGATCTGTGGGTCGCGAGTCAGCTCTCGTGCGCGTCTAGGACAGTTGATGCGCGGATGCGCGCACGCGAGACCGAGCTTACATTCGTCCAAGGACCTGTATAAAGGTTCGTGTCTGGGGCTTTGCCACCCGATGCTACCTGCGTAAACGATCAATCAGCTCAAGCCATGTTGTGATTCCACGGGCGACGACGATGACAACGACGACGTACAGCTTGGCAGGCACCTAGTCACAGCACAGCGCAATTAGCAAAGGCTCTCTTTTGACATGGCTGGGATGATAGTACGGAATGAGGCTCGCGACACGTACCATAATGACCATCTTTCCCGATTTCATAGACTGCTGGCCGCTTCTCCGCAGCATTGTCGTCTACATGCGGCTGCTGCTGCTGCTGGTCCATGATGACGGTGTGACCAGAGGTATAGGCTGTGCGACCGCAGTCGCCAGCTTCGAGAGGGATGACTTTGTGTAGTGTTGTTGCTCAAGGCAGGGGAAGGGAGAAAGCGACCAATTGAAGAGGAAAAGCAAGTCGCGTTAGGGCGCGCGCGCAAGAGAGATGTAAAGGCTCGGGAAGGAAGGCCGGACGGGGTGGTGGTGCGTATGGGCCGAGCGAGTAGGGTGGTGGTAGGGCAAGACGCAGGCTGCCGCGGTAAACGAGGAAGGCTTGTGCAGCGTCAGAGGGGGATCGTGGTTGCTTTGCAGCGCGCTCAGTACTGTTTGTAGTGACGCTTTGAGATGCAGGTGTCAACGGGCAAGCTTGAAGTAGGGCGTGATAGTATGGTCCACTTAGAAAGGGCGCGGGCCGCCAGTTTTGACAGGCAGCGAAGACGACTGGACCAGGCTTTTGGGGCGCCGGCGTGCGAGTGGAGGGCCGGGGCCAGGCAAGGACAACACTCAGACACTGCTGCGCAAGAATCGTAATCGCGCGGGAAAGCTGGCGGGGGCTGAGCGAATCAGGAAGCCAAGTTGGCAGGAGGGCAGGTCGCGTCGCACCGCGCCTTTGTGGCACTGTCTCCTTCCCGTCAGCGCTCCGAGCAACGACGCCGCTGCTCCAGTGCCTCCCACCACCACTCGCCCAACAGCGCGTCTTATGCCCATCGCACGGCTTAATGACAGGAGCGACCTGTCTGCGTGGCTCGCGCCGGCCAGGGCCAGGCCATGTTTCACTTGACTCTCCACTGTCCTCTCTGCGCCCGAGCGCTGACTGACATCATTCACATACATACATACAGCCCGCTGCCAGCGCACCCCCCCAAAGTCTTTCCATGTCTACATGACCCAAGATGACTCCCATCTCCGCCCGATTGCTGCCTGAGGCCAACTCTTTCCGGGACTGTCGTATCAGACGCACATAGCGGCAGCAATTTTGCCAGCGCCACATCCCAGTATCGATGCGCATGGCGGCGCGTCTGCATTCCACAGCTCACGCAAACCATTGATCTGGAACGTGCATCGATCGATAGCTGCTCCACCAAGGATACTCATGCAAGGACATGTGTGCTATTCGGATATGCATTCTTGTCATTATCGTTCACTGTACATGAGATGCAACTAAGGTCATCGTCACTCGTCACCACCCACCGGATCGTTAGCCACTCGAGACTGCGCGTAAGAACCAAGAACCGCAGCATACTCCGCCCAACTCCCAAAGATGAGACTAAACCAGACCAAGGCATGCATTGACCGTTTCCTCGAGCTCCTGCACCCTGGCTTTGAGCATCGTGTTCTCTTCTCTCAATCCGTCTACGCTGTCTGGCGGCGCCAACCAAGGTGCTACGTCCTCCACGACTGTTGTGCCGTCCGTCATAGTGTCGTTGCTTCGTGTGCTTGCCGCTCGGGATCCCTGCGAAAAGATGCTCTCCGCTTGACTCTCGTCGTCTGAGTCTCCGTTCAGATCCAATTGTCCGAGGTCAATGGCCGACATGTCTTCTGCACCTTTATGGAAATTCCTCTTCTCATGACCGATCAAACGGATGCTATTTTGCGACATCTGATTCTCAAGCCGACGCCGTTTGCGCTCGTCATTGAGCTGTCTCTCTAGGTCCTTCATTGTCTCTGACTGCTCTGCGACAACTGCGGACATGCCGTCCAACTGCAGTTTCAAGTGCTTCGCTCTGGTTCGGGCTTCCTCGAGCTCTTCTTGCTCGAAAGTCTTGGAGGCTTGGAATTCGCGGAGTGTCTTGTGTTTCTTCTCGTACGCAGTTTGCATTCGAAGGAAGAGTCTTGAAGCGTTCGCAACAAGCTCATCGTAGGCCTCTGCTGATGGCATCTCCGATCCGGGGACGCCTTTTGGGAATAACTCGTCTTCCAGATCGAGATTCAGGTAAGGGTCCTCAGCGTCTGCTTCATCGATGCGCCGTGAGCGAGTCTGATTTGTCAGGTTGGTTTTTGAAAGACCAAAGAACGAGGCTGCACTGGCGATACTGTTGCCCCGGCGGCTGTGACTTGGACGGTAAGAGTTGGGGCCGCCTAGTTCAGCTTCACTTGCTGACAGTTCTTTTTTCGGTGAAGGGAGAAGTCCCAGATTCATCGGTGCAGAAGAGCCACTGAACATGTCGGCGAATCCAGCAACGCTCTTTGCCGCCCTGTGACCCCGTCGTAGGGGCGAGTTGCTGCGACTTTCGGGCGGGGTTACAATGCTTGGCACTGGGTTGCGATGCTTATTGATGACTGTGGTAGCTCTTTGGAGAAACGGGTGAATGTTGAAGGATGAAATGTTGGCAGGCTGCCGAGTGGGAGAGTCTGGAGGTGTAGGCAACGTGGCCAAAGGCGGCCGCTTGAGTTGAAAAGGCGCGTCGACATCGTATTTGTCGGATTCGTCGTCCTGATCTTGAAAGTGGTGGCCTGGCCTCGAGATGTAGTCGGATGCCGAGTAGGAAGTGCTGGTGTCCGACATTTGCTCGAAGAGGGCCGTGTCTGCTGGGCGAGACATGGCGAAGGATAAACACAGTCCGAATAACACAATCAAACAAAATGAGGAGAGTGTGAGAATGTGTATGGCAGGTAAGGAAATTGGCTCGACACCTTGATGATAAGTCTTGGGGGGTGGGTGGTCGCTCAATTCTCCTACATCATGGGTCGCTGTCTACCTGGGGGGCTGAAAGAAGAGGCTGGGGTGGCTGGACAACCTCGACAACGACCAATGGCGCTTGCACACACGCCTGGACCAGCCACATTGTGAGCTCAACCCGGTGCACGATAATGTCGAAACATCAAGATCCAGAGAGCCAATCTGTTGGATGGCCATATGGTTCCGAAGAGCACGAGGTGCATACAGTAGGTAGATACAAAAATCATGGAGTGATCTTAAGCACTGAGTGCCTCGATGCCGATCCGTATCAGAGGTGGTCCGTGCACTTTGCGTCGTCCGACGTCCGAGGCGGTCGAGTCGGAAGATGCTGCCACGGCCACCTGCACCTACATCGCACCTGAGCGTGCGGTGAACAGCCGCCGAAGATGGCTGGACGGACGAAGGACTCCAGCAATAGCTCATCGATGATGTGTGTGGTCCACATGGACTCGGTTCCGAGGCCACGAGCGTCAGAACGATTGTTTCAAATCTAGCCGTACAACCTCCGACGAAAGCATGGTACAAGTGCACGTATCTTCTGTCCATGGCCCTGTCAATCTTGTGACTGTGCATCTGAAATTTGTACGCTCCATCTAATATTACCAAGTATCGTCTTACAGTGACACGTCCGACGCGTCACGGTGCGCCTCGTACAGAAATTTTTTTTGAAACTCACAATCCTCCTCTCAACGTACCTTTACGGATCCAATACAACGCTTTTCAAATGGGTATCAAATACGACGCTCCTCTCTCTCGCTGCTCATCCTGCCAAAATTTGGAAAACCGAGACTTCGATGCGTGAGCAGCTCGAGGATCGTCCCCTCAAGCAGCAGATGAAACCGAAGACAATGCCGCTGCGCACCTCGATCAATCATCACCTGCCCCAGATGCAATGATGCTAAACTGTCCTCCTGCTCCAGCCCAAATGATGTTCCGATCCTCGACCTTGGAATTGACAATTCGTGTAGGTGTTTTTGCGTCGTCTTCATGCCCCAAACCAGTCCTGTAGTCTGTCCCAAAGCCCCAGCTATAGCAATGTCCAGCCTTGGTGATAGCCAGTGCATGTTCCGCGCCAGAAGCAATGAACTCGACATCCTGCAGATCAGGTAGAGCTTTAGGCACCCTGAGTATACGCGCCTGGCCCCTCTCATTCTTAATCACTTCTTCATCCGCGAGCGTGCTCAGATCGTGGCCCGTAGCGTACCCGTCCAGTCGACCCCAGGTGACGACCTCACCCTTGCCCGAGAGCGCCACGCTATGCGAATTCCCGCCCGTAATCATCCTGATAGGCTCAAAGGGTTTCAGCGCAGCGATATACTCTGGTCGATCTCTCTGCGCCCCAAATTCACCCACGCCTTCGAAGGCGCCGCATTGTCCGAAATTATTCTGACCCCAGGCGTACGCTCGGCCCTGTGCGTCAATAGCAAAGGAGTGCTTTGACCCTGTCCCGATGTGCGCGATATTCTTAATCATGCGCAATTTCCAGGGCACGCGCAGCAGGAGTTTCTTGCGCTGTTGCACGCGGTGGCCGAGTTGGCCTGCCTCACTCGCGCCCCAGACCCAGATCCAGCCATGTTTGTCGAGGGCGAGAATGTGGTCTTCTCCTGCGGCGAGTTGGATGATATCCTGTGCGCGCTGGATGAGCGCTGGCGTACGCTGGATATGCATCGACGGGGAGAAGTCAGCTCGTCCTTCGTTGTCCTATGGCGAGAATTAGTTCTGAGAATCCTATGCTAAGCAAGAAAAAAAAGGGCAGGGATGTCGTACGCGAAATGTGCCCCAGGCATAGACGAATCCTGTACTCGTTAGCGCAAACGAAGCGTTGTCGCTCGCTGCTAGTGCAGTGATGACGACTCCAGCGGGCAAGTCCACTTGCGCAGGGGTAGACTCGTGCGGATTCAGTTTTTCACCTTCTTCGTCGGAGTCTGAGTCGGATACGTCGTCCATTTGTCGTAGGCCGCCGTCCCAATCTGTCGAGCGGCCTAGCGCACCGAGATCATTTACACCCCAGCTTAGGATGCGTCCGGATTGCGTGAGGGCGAGGGCGTGCATGCCGCCTGTTGCGACGGACACTACTGCATCTGCATATTTCGTAGCGGGAAGATTTGGGTTCAGACGTGGTCGCTTAATGGGTGCTGAGGTCGCTGTGTCGCCCAGGCCTAGCTCTGCGCCTGAGTTGCCGCCGAAGACAAAGATGTCTAGCGGTTTCGTTGGAGGTAGAGTCAGTGTAGGCTTCGACGTTTCCTTTGTGTCTTGCACGGCAGCACCGACGACATCTCGATCAGCTGGAGAGTCAATGTCCATTTGCTCCAGCGCAGCTCCAGGCTCATCGATGGCAGAGGCAGGCTCAAGGTACTTCTTTTCCCCAGGTTGCGCATCCTTGATCCCGGGCTCCAGACTGTCGAGTCCGGGCTTGATGATGTCGGGGATAGAGTCGGGCTTGGGATTGGGGGAGCTGACGTCGGGCGGCTGCGCTGCCCATGTAGCTGCCAGCGCAGATGCAGAAGGAGAAGCAAGACCAGAAGCCTTCTTGATTCTCCGCGGGTGCACCTCCGACCCTTCATTCGCGGCTTTCCTTTTCCGAAGCGTCATGGTGGCCCGGGGACTGCGC
This sequence comes from Taxillus chinensis, assembly GCA_023512835.1. Lineage (NCBI taxonomy): Eukaryota > Viridiplantae > Streptophyta > Magnoliopsida > Santalales > Loranthaceae > Taxillus > Taxillus chinensis. The sequence goes on from JAKCVP010000038.1 coordinate 37,254, forward strand.
TGCATTGAAGGCGAAGTCGAGGTCGAGATCTTGGTCATGGTCTTGGGTTTGGTCTCGGTCTGCGGTGGCGCGTAGGAAGGAATGTTTACTACGACTGTGTGCCGCGTCACATGCTCTGACTCCGTCTCCATATCCATTGCCATGCCTCGATCTACAGGTTCTCCCGTGCCAGTCTCATAGGCAGTCTCTGGGCTCACTTCGATCTGTGCCTGCTCCAGCTCTGCCCTCTTTTCATTTTCCTCGTGTGCGGCAGCAGCAGTGGCAGCAGCGGCAGAACTTCTCGTCGAGACCATGTTCGTCAAAGCCCGTGGAATATACTGGCCAAGCGAAGAGAACATGATGCTCTTAAGGAGAAGCCGGGGCAAGAAAGAGAACCCTCTGAGATAGATATTACAATTGCATTGAAGCTCCGACGCGTGACGTTCAGAGTACGTGTCTCGGTATTGCAACGGCGCAGGAGATGAACTTTTTCCCTCGCTGTGACTATCGCGCAGTCGTTCGGTGTGCCGCAAACTTTATTTTGGGCCTAGGCTTGTAGTGCGAGTTGCAGCATGCAAGGTAGATCTGAACTTTGGAAATTGTTCGCATTCTTGAAGTGTTGACCTTGCCTGTTATCAAGCGGAGATGGCAGAGTGATCTCGTGATAGTGCAGAAGGAAGTGGTCACCCCGGACTTACACCTTCCGCCTGCCACGTCCCTAATTTGACATGTCCATCAGTCGCTCCCACATGCCATTATGTCGACGCAGTCTCGTTTACCCTTTGTCCTTAGTCACGAATACAACGCACAATTTGCCGTCTGCTGTTCGTTGAAAGCTGAAGCAAAAGCTCTGCAGCCAGAACACCATCTCATGCTGCGGCAACCTCTAGCCGCGCGCACGACTGCTTCCAGCCACCGGTGTACACTATGGACCGCATACGCCCGACGTACACTGTGACGTTGCATTTCCTCCTTCTGACTTACAGCTCTGCTGCGACGTCCATTTGCTATAGGGCCCATCTGTGACGCACGTCAACTAGACATAGCCCAGATTAGTCCAAGCCTCATACAAGATCGGAAACCCCACATTCTCAAGAAGGCAATACAGAGGATCTCCATTGGAAACTTACGTAGGCATAGTGGTCGCCGCAGACGCAGATCGTATCATCATTAAATGAGTTGCATTTATCTCCCGACTTCGCGCACCCGTTAGCTGTTTGGACGCCCAAAATGTGCATGGCAAAGGCCAGCAGGGCCGTGGAAGAGATCTTGACCATGTTGGTTGACCTTGCTTTGGTCACAGAGGTAGACGAGCAAGAGGTGTAAGTGAACTTGCGCTCAAGGTGGCTGCGTGATCTGAATCTTCAGAACTCGGCCTTGTCTTTAACCTCGAGCGGCTCTCGACGCGTGTTTATATATCTGCTGTATTTTCACTCACTAATCGCTACCAGGATTGGCTTCGATTCGTGCCTTGGGACTGAGAGTCGATATGATACTGGCATCTTCCCGATGCCATCGAGAAGATGCCAGTATCACAGATGCCTAGTACGTCGCAGGCGGCGGCTGGCTTCTTGCCTGCTGCTTGAACCTGCGTAACCCATGGCCAGCAGGGATGGAGAAATCGAAGCGACAGCAGCCCAGGCGAAGCATCTTTGCCATTGCAAGTCAGCTGAATGTAGCATCTGCTCGACGTTTACAACAGACTAGATACTTGCTGATCGTAGGAGCGGCGCGGTTCCAGCACCGATATCATGCAAATGCATCAGCGCAGGAAGTGGATTGTTGGAATCTTCTCCGCCTGCGTCTCCATCTGGGTCCGCGATTCTTCATCAAGTTGTACGATGATCGATCATCATGCCTGTTTGTGACAGATGATTCCCCCAGTCCGATATGTTTCATACTCCATTGTACGACAAGGGTTCCTTACGCTGTCGCAGCATCATCGCAGCTCAGCTTTACCACTGAGGCTCACACGCAATCGAAGTCAACAATGTACTCCGCCTATCGAGAAGGTACCGCGACCATTGACCGCTCCAAGTAAGAGAATCTTTCGGCAAGTCTCAAGGATCGTGTTAGCTTGCGCGAAACCTTGTGTGTATCCAAAGCCGTCATGATGTCGGTCTCCTCGAGATGTTGCGCGGAGCAATTGAGTGATTCCAAATGCCACGTGTTGACCCTCGGACTGATAATAATTTGCTGGTCGATGGCTTGGACGTTTTCGAGCAAGGATCGACCTAGACTCAGCTATAGAGGCATCTGGAGATGCATGCCGATGAAAAGCTCAGACCTCGCTGGTTGGTAGAACGCGCTTTCCCTCCAAGTTGTGCCTCCCAGCGCGATGTCCATCAGCGGCGTAATCGACTTTCGTCAACCGCAATTGAAGAATGATAATATTTTCAGGTCTGTTTGAAAAGCTCTGCCTTCATATTTAGGCGGCAAAGTTTCGCGACACAGCCACTCAACTGAAGCAATGTCTGGACACCCTCCAGAATGCGCATATGAGTGAAACCGATCTCTCGCACAAAATCTAGGCGGAGTGTTTCAGTCAAGCCGGGCATCGTCTTGGTGACTTTGAACATCGTACTGATGATATCGTGACTGCTGTATCCTAGATCCCAGAGCTCTCTAAGACTTTCCAGTGCAGTATCGACCTTGGACTCGGAGCAGGCTTTGAGCATCGCTTGCACCTTGATTGGGTGAGGGCTGTCGACGACCTTGAAAACGTTGTCACCACTGACGAAGCCTGAACCTGTCCAGGTCGATTGCAGGTTATTGATGGCTTGACGCATATCACCTTCGGCAGAGAAGACAAGTGCCGCAAGGCCATCATCAGAATAGTCAACCTTCTCTGCTTCGCAGATTTGTAAGAGTCTTTGCACAATTTGACCATCCGTCAGCCTCGAATATCTGAGGATAGCGCAGCGGGACTGGAGAGGCTCAATAATTTTGTTAGACTGGTTGCAAGCGAAGGCGAAACGAGTTGTGCCGGAGTAGATCTCCATGGTCCTTCGGAGGGCTTGTTGTGCACCAGAGGTCATGCTGTCAGCTTCATCGAGAATAACCTATATGCGCTATGAGCTTTTGCCGGCCGACCCCACTGCTGCAAGTCACTTACCAGCTTATGGCGGCCTGCTGGTAGGGTGACTTTCTTCTGCGCGAAGCCTTTTATCCTGTTCCGGACGACATCTATACCCCTTTCGTCACTTGCATTGAGCTCGAGAACCGCTTCTTTATACACTGCAGGGCCCAGCATTTGTCGTGCTAGACATAAGATACTGGTTGTCTTGCCGATGCCCGGCATACCGCTGATGATGATGTGAGGAAGGTTTCCATCTTTTGCAATGATCTTGAGCCGTTCAATCGTCTCTGTATTGCCTACAATGTCATCTAGGTAGACCGGTCGATATTTCTCTACCCAAGGCAGTTCGTAGTTCGGTGGCGCGTTGTGAGGAGCTACCTTTGCACCGTTTCGAGCGCCTGCAGCTGAGGATTCGGACTGACTGGGGGCTCCCATTCTGAAAGATTGATGGATGCCTATCTTGGGTGTTGGCGGTAGGAAGGCAAGGGAATGTTTTGATTGAGCAAGTGCAAGAGGTTTGATGCGACGCATCCTCTGCCAATGTTTTCACGACGCGTCACGCGTTAAGTGGACTAATGCAGCAAGTGTGCCGGTGCTGAGTCATCCCTTATTTGCTGGCACTGAAATCTCCACATTTCGTCATGTTTGGTGGCTTAGTGTCCACGCAGCGGAAAGTGGGTTTTCTATTTGATTCACTGCTGTACGCCAGTTTGTAGAACTCGGCAATGCTCTTTCGGTACTTTCATGGCGAACATGTGGCTCGTCAGCATACCTCATGTTGTCTGCATGGATGACCCAATGCTTGCTTGGTCGAGTCAGCCAGCCGCCTGATGACCACAGACTGTACCATCAATTGCACACGCAACTCGTGTGGACATTCATGGGGATAGCAAGCATCAAATTCGAAGGCACCGATGGGGCAGCCACGACTTGACTATGCTGCCCACAATGACGGCACGCAATCACAGACCACGTGTCTCCCCAGACACCCATCCCGCACAATCACCCCCGGGAAGCTAAAGTAGCCTAGCATTGATCTGCATTGCCGACTGTGACAATCGTACAAGTATCTCAGCTTTGAAGGAATGAGATCTCATGTTCACTGCACATAACGAGTTACCTCGAATACGGGTGGATTGTCAAATGATGGCACGGCTTTTCACAGTGGGGCTGATTCACCGCTGGGAACGCCTAGAGCCTCAAGTCGAGCATGGTGATATGCCAATGCATTTGACAACGCACCCACCCCATCGCTAGCTCGCTTATCTTCATGCTGTGGATCACCAGATCTGAGCCGCCCGTTGCGATGCTCTAGGCAGTTAGCGCTCCGCTGCACTCTCCAGCCTCCCAGTGGAAACCAGTGATGGCATTTATTCTCCGCAATTGTCTACCAGATATCAGCTCGACGTGAGGCACCCTACACATCATCACATCGACAGCGCGGACCGACTCATCTTGCAAGCGAAAACGCCCTCGCCAAGATCATCGACAACAGCCAGAGACAATAAACACACTGCGACATTGCTTCACCGTCTCTCATTGATCATCAGATATGCCGGGCCCAGTCTTCGGTCTGGTCATGGAGACCGTAGTGCCCAAGGCCTGCGACAAATTCCATGACCATGTCTACGATCGCGTTGTGCCCGCGCGCTTTCGCGAGAAAGCCGACAGGGCTATAGATAGGGTCAATGAGGTATAGATCTACGATTGCCTGCACATTTGCCGAAGTCTGACGTTTCTCAGAGAGAGCGGACGCTCTAGATCAAGAACGCTGGAACATGAGAATGGAACGTCACGACCTCGCGCCTTGACACGAGAAGAGCTCGGGTCCGGGCCTAGACAGAGCTCCCAGCGACCAAGACAACATTCTGAGAGCCCTACTCGCATACGACGACTGACTGACAAGCATTTCGACAACACAGACAAAGGGATTAAAGCTGCAGGTCTTGGTGCTATTGCGGGAGGTGTCCTAGGCCACGCCTTCGGCAAGACAGCAGGCAGCGCTGCGATAGGTGCTGCGTTGGGCGGTCTTGGTGAGCTTTCTTGACCATGGCTCAGACACATGACGAACTGACTCTGGCATAGGCGCCAACGCATTCGAAAAACACCACGCTCGTCGCGCAGAGGGCGATCGCGGCCATGATCGCCGGAGCCGTCGCTCCGAAAGTGCCTATGGACGACGTGGTTCTCAAAGTGGCTACGATGGTAGACGCGGTTCAGACGCTTTCTATGATGGACGACGCGGCTCCGAGACTACTTATGACGGGAGGCGCGGGTCAGTAGATGCATACACTGGGCAGAGATCGGGAAGTGTCTACAGCGGCAGAAGGTCTGAAAGCACCTATGGAGCGCGAAGACCAGAGAACGGTCACAGTACGAGTGACCAAAGTCGACACGGACGCAGAGAACGTGAGCTTAGGGACAACAGACGCAACACCATGGACTATGAGCATGCTGATTACCTAAAGCGCTCGGACGGCAGCGCCAAAGACTACTATGACTTGACCTGGCAGCCTGGCCAACGATCCCAGGAAGATGCATACACCTTGAGACCCTCAGACGGACGCCACGATCGAGCTGATCCTGCTTCAAGCGAAGACAGCTATGATCCGGGTGCCAGACGACGGACTGGCAGTGTCAGAAGTGGACGAAGTGGCTACTAAGAGAGCAATGCTGCAATTCCTATCCTGGCATTGTCAGAGTTCAGCTTATGCCATCGGCTCGCGCCTTGCATGACCGACGATGTGATGAGCCGAGCTTGACTGGTGGTAGGCTTGCCATCTTCAATCAAGCAAACGTTATGAGAAGACGAACATCTCCTTCTGATAAATAAAGAGTGTCTATATGTTTGGGACGTCAAACACCTACACCAGAAGCGAACCGGCGTTTCTCTGGCGCATGCCAGCCTTGCCTCAACTTCGAATGCAAAGTAGAATGATCACGAGGTTGAAGCGGTATTCTTTGCTTGAAGGTTGTGCGATGGTGACAGGAGACTGGGATGTCTGTTGCAAGGGGTTGATACGCTTTGCAACTGTCGCCTGAGTCAGCCCGCGACTCTGTTGACGCGCCAGTAAGACTGTGTAAGGTTGACGAATCCCCTGCTACATCCTCGAATAGCCTCATATGGTGAATGGCCCGCAATATCTGTTGTACTGTTGAAAGTTCTGCAGTTGATACCGTCTAGTGACAGATCTATTGCGAATGGCTTGGCCGTGACGGTTAGAGGGAACTGATGCTGATTTCCGGGTGGCAGCGCCGCCTCATGCGAGACCACGATCCTTGGTGTATGGCGAGGCATTTGGGTTCTTCGCCAGATGCCATTTACCAATTGACAACGGGCGCAAGAGGTGCAATGATTGTAAGACCAAAGGTTCTGCTACTCTCCCTCGTACGTAGAATGTCGGGTTTTTGCAGACCTGACCGAGATGCCAGTCCGAAAGTGGAATTTCATGCGAGAATCGCCAGACTTCATGTCCTACCACGCCCGTATAGCAATACACTTGTAGAGTTCGGTCCTTGAACACCATTGACTGTAGACCCCAGCTTCTAAGCTGAGGCTTCGGCGGGTCATCCTTGAGAATGTCTACAGCAGCTCCAGATCCAAAAACGCTCGAGAAATGGGAGGATGCGTTCCAATATCCCATCCCCACTGTGCGGGCGATGGAGAAGAGGCTCCGTGCAGGTGCAGCAGAAACGCAAGAAAGATTGCGTGGCGTCGTTGGGTATAGTCCTGTCCCTGAGTGTACATACAATACATGTAATGCTGACCTTGCACCAAGATCGAACTACCGCGACCTACTCACGACCGCACACACCATTGTCGACATCCACACGCAGACCAGGAGAGTGGAGACCCTGCTTGCGCAGGCTGCAATTAAGAGCAATTCGAGCGTCCTCGACAAGATTACAACAAATGCAAGAGATCTTCAGCAATACCAGAGAAAACTTGACAGCAACAGATTCTCCACCGCTGCGCAGGTCGCGGTGCTGAGGAGCGCCCTCTCCTACGTGTCGGACAGGCTCAGACACAGCGCCAAGACCGCAGACAACGGCCTTTTCATATCTGCGAAGCTGCTCATTGTTGTGCGCCTACTTCACAGGACTCTCTCCAAGGCCGGCGTTAGTAGCTTGAACAAGCTTCAGTCGCGCTTGACATCTTTGCGGTCAAAGGTCCTGAGGCACATTGACCGACGTTTGTCGCGGGTGAACGAGGATTTGAGGGACACTGTCTCAGACGTTTCTGCCTTCGCTTTGCTGACTAGCTGCTCACCCACCGACGCCCTCAAGCACTTCTTGTCCGTGCGAGCTGAGGCTCTGACGCGAAGCCAATTGAAGGCCGACAACCCCTCGCTGTCCCGTTTGGAACTGTATCTTGCGACTCTCCACGATGCTAAAGCAATCTTCCCCAGCTTATTGTCTTCCTCCCTTCGGACTATCGCTGCAGCTCCACTGCTCTCCGATCCTAGTGTCCGCGCAGTCGAGGCTCTGTCTTTGGACATTCATGAGCGGTGGATTGCGCCAGAGGTAGCTAATTTCATCCCCTACACCAGACACGACGAGCTGTCAGCTGCGAACAGCGAGTCGATCTGCGAGGCATGGGCTTCTTCGACTCTTCCCTCCCTCTCGTCATCCATTAGCTCCGACCTCTCCGCGCTCACGTCGCTCGACGACATCATCGCCCATCGTCGGTCCACCCTCCAGCACTTCCTATCATCCCGCCACCGCATCCGCGGGTCATCTTCCACGCCCATCCTCACAGCTTTACGCCAGCCTTTCAACGAGAGCATAGCCTCGTTCCTCAAGTCCCGCCTATCTGACTTGAAAACCTCAATCGAACAGCCTCTACTCTCGCTATTGACGCAATCTCCTCCGCCCGCCGAATCACTCTGGTCCTCGTCTCTCATGAGCGCTGATCCAGCAGACGCAGAGTATAGATCAAGGCTGATCGCCTTGCATAAAGGACATACACCTAGTATCAGCGCTCTCCTCTCGCAATTCGACGCCGCAGCAAGCGTCATATCGCGCGCCCCAGCTTCACTGAAAGCAATGAGTGAAACGCGCTGGGATGACGATGATCTCGAGGACGAGAGCGACAGCGACGAAGGAGATGCATCTGCTCTACTGTCCGGTACTGATCCGGCGTCTATTCGGTCCACGTTATCCAGCGGCACGAAGACCACCCTCGACGAGATAGAGGGTGTGTTTGCACAGAAGACGAGCGCGCTCAAGGCGGAGAGCGAGGAGGATGCGCGCAAGATTGTAGGCGTGCTGCGTGTTTTGCGTGAGTTACGGTCAAGAGCGCCGGGGCTGCAGGCGGCGCTTTCTACGGACGCTTCTTCTCCCTCTTCCTCTTCTTCTGCTTCTGCGGCTCGTCCCATTTCGGATGGTACCGTGTCTGGAACGGGAAAAGGAACTGGAACTGGAACTGGAACTGGAACAGGAACAGGCACAGATTTATCTGCATCACGCTGGGCATCGACGTCTACCTCTACCGCTACGTCAACCTCGACATCAACCTCATCGCCATCCACAGTCTTTTGCGCAGAAACCGTTCGGGCACTGCATACATCGCTAGCAGCTTACATCAGCTCATCTTGCGTTCCCCTCCTCGCATCAAGGCTGAAAGCAACATACTCACATCCTGTACATAGTACGAATATTGTATGGGGCACTGGCACACCGAGCGTGCCTACTCCAGGTGTATTCCGGTTTCTGAAAATTGTGTGCGAGAGCATGGACGCCGTCGGTAACGACGTATGGGGCGGCGACGCCGCGTCTCGTTTAAGGGAGGTGCTGCGACTTGAAGTTGGGCAGATCCTTGATAATACTAGAATCTGCGTGCGCGAACGAGTGGCGGAGAATGCTCTTGAGAAATTGGAGGTGGACAAGGAACAGGAAGAGGAGCAGAAGGAGAAGGAGAGACGAAAGGAGCAAGAGCGGGAAGAGCAAGAGAAAAGCAACGTCAAGAACGAGGACCAGGACGAAGCCAAACAAAAGAGCGAGAAGGAACACAAAGACGAAGATGAAAACGAAGACGAACAGAAAGCACAAGAACAAGAACAAGTCAGAGGAAAAGACACCGAACCTCCCACCGGCCAGCGCAGAGAAGTAAGAGTCCTCAGAGCTGGAAAACGCAACATTCTGCGCTATATTCAGCTCCTCTTCGACGCAAAGTACCTAGCCTGTGCATTGCAGAGTAAATCCGCGCTGGACGCCGAGTCTGCGCGCATCGGTCCTTCATCCGACGCCAGTAACAGCACGAAAAGTAACAGTCCGCCTACCTCGTCTACGGCGACCAACGAACAACAATCAAACATGACTTGGAGAACGAACCCGGGTGCGAACCCAAGTATAGACGAAATGCTACCGATACTAGAATTCAACGCCAAGACGGGCGCTGAGCAAAAGGAGAGGATGGAGAAGAGTGTGCATGCGTACTGGGCGCGGACGAGTTTACTTTGGGGCTTGCTCGAGGCTTGATAAGGTAGCCGAGTTGAAATGTACATGCCGTGGGTGTCGAATTGCAACCTCCCACTTCCTCGTCTTTTCGTCTCCCTGTTTTCCCCTTCTTTTCATCTTGCTATTCCTCCCCGTCTTTCACCTAGATTTCATCAAGAGTTGATAAGAGGGTATGACGCTTATGCTATGATACATGACCTCTCTCGTCGCAATCGTCTGCACAAATCTTGCCGAAACTGACATTCATCCGTCTTGTGTCAATCCGACTAGGTCTTACTAGTCCAATCTCAATTTGGCCTTACTAGTCACATCTCTTATATCAACTCAACCCAATCTACTGTAAGCCTCCCATCACCAACCAAAAACTCCCCCAACAGCCCCAACACTCCAAGAAACAGCCGCAACCCCAATCAGAACACAAACCTCCGCGACCCCAAGACCAGCTACGCCAACCATCCACCTCGGACTAAAGACCCGATAGAGCATGAGATGACGCCGTAAATGTCCAGCCCACACGCTCGTAAACGCGTTAATGGCCGCGTAGACAAGCACATGGCTCAGCGCAGCCTTGGCCACGCCGTCGAGCAGTGCAAAGCGCGCAATCGCCTTTTCCATGCTGGCTTGCTGTGTGGTTGGTGCTGATGACGAGGGCTGCACGAAGCGGTATCGTCGGCGCCAGAGCACGCAGAGCGGGACCGCGAGCGCGCAGAGGATTTGCCCCCCGAACGCGTTCAGGGCGACGAGGAGTGGGGAAAGGGGATAGCGGACTGTGCGTGTGGCGATGAAGGCTGCGTCCCATTGGATACTACTTAGCACGGCTTGGTGTCCTGTCTTGAAGAAAATGAAGTGGCCTAAGAGTGCAAGCGTGGCTGGAGCTACTGTCGTCTGTAGAATACTGGTCCGTGGGATCGCCGGGGCAGGGCTACTTGAGGCGCCGGACAAGAGCGCAACAAGTTCGAGCAGGGATAGAATAGCAATAATGCCCAAGGCCAGTGCACCTTGGCCCATGGGCTTTTGGACCAGCAGAAGTGGAATTGAAAGCACGGTCAGCGGCAAAGTGGCGAAGTGAGCGCCGTACAGGTTGGTGGTTCCACGGAGGATAAGCTGTGGTCGCTCAAGGGCAGCAGGATTGAGATTCACCTTCTTGGTGGAAGGTGTGGCAGGCTGCGAGGCTGGAGCGCCTGCCTCTACGGATAAGTGAGGAGGTTGAAGAGCAAATGTTGCTGTGCCAGCACCAGCTGCTACAGCAAGGATCAGCTGCGCAAGATACATGCGCGTGTTCTTGAGCGTTTCGGTGGACAGGCTCTCGAACCATGAACCGTCATCTGCTGCTTCAATTGTCCAGTAGAATGAGATAAGGATGCAGCAAGCCTGGAAGCCAATCCCTATCCAGTACGGGCCAGAAGCATGGTATGAGTCAGTCCGCCTGTAGTGCGATGTGACCGCGTTAGGCAGGATCAATGCCACAATGTACGAGACAGCAAGCTGCCAAGGTGCCGATGTTGTTGACGTGGCTGACGCGTAGAAAGTAGTAAAGCAATCTCCAGCCTGTTCCTCGCGGCACAGGCGTGATATTGACATCAGCCGGATAGCGATTAAAAAGATTACGGCGTGGAAGACAGCCATGGTGCGATCTATGCCAGCTAAGCGGAAGGACGCTGCAAGAAGAACAATTGCGATGACGGAGAGGAAGAACAGGAGAATCTCATCTTCCCAAATGGTGTAGCTGTTCGCAGCGAATCCCACCGAGAGAAGAAGCGTGGGAACAAGACACAGGTAGGTCCAGCCCGAACGTGGAACCATTTGCAGAAGGGCTCCAGGAATTTGGAGTACATTGAGCGACAACGTCATGCCCAGATTGCAAGAGAGCGCGGCGAGGAATAGACCAGTGCGTATCGAACCAAAAGCCGGGATGACGAGGCCTGCGATCAGACCTGCGAGGCCACCCGCGATGAACCCAATCGCGCCTCTAGAAATAGCCGAGCCCGCAGAGTCGAGGATGCTATTGTGCACGCCGCGGGCGTAGCTGATCATTGTGAGCAAAGATGCAAAAAGCACGATGACTCCCTCGATCATGCTCGTCACATCGAATCGGGCCCAGAGATCTTTACAGACTCTGAGGTTATGCTCCTGATATGCCAGAAACTGGTATGCGAGCGTCTGCCATTGCTCCTGGCTCAGACGCTTGCCAGTGCCTGCTCCCTGATCCCAAACGCGTGTGGCAGCAGCATATAACTTCTCAGGTATCGCTGTAGATCCGGCTTCGGGTTTGCTAAGGAGAGCATATTCATGTTGATATTTGCGGATCTGCGCTGTCGTGATTCTGTTGACTCGAGCCAAGTTGTCAAAGTCCTTTCCTTTGGAACCAACGAAGGCTTCTTCGATTGGAATGCCCAAGTTGTTGAATGGGATCGGTAGACCCAAGAGAAGGGCAAGGGTCGGAACTAGATCGATTTGGTTGACCGACCGGGTTTTTGCATCGGGCGGTGGAATCTGATGCTCGGTCGAGGTCCTACCAAAGATCGCTTTGCGACTGTACATCCACAGGGCTGCTTCAACTTCATCGTCCGACTCGCCGCCGTGGTCACCCTTAGCATCCATACCATGGTCACCCATGACGATGAGCAAAGTGTCGTCGTCAATGGCCTGTGCAATCCTGCGAATAGTCTGATCGGTCTGCTGAAGTTTGCCTGTCATGGCAGGATGATCTGGTCCATAGCGATGGCCAGCATGGTCGACGCCAAGATAATGACCGATGAGAAAGTCCCACTTGGTCTGGTTGCCGGACGATAGGAGAGGAAAGATGTGCTCGTTGACACCGTTGTCCAAGGTATGCAAATCCCAGACATTGAACGAGTCAAATGGGCGGGTCAAGTCCATGTCAAAGTAGCCAGGAAACAGCGCATGCCAAGTGTCGTCACCAAGATGCACGACATTCTTGCCGTGCGCGTGGAGCTTCTCGATCAGGTTGTCTTCATCAATGGCAGTCCCAGCAAAGTTGGAGCCGGCATCGATGAAGGTTGGTAAAGTGCCTGTGGTAAGGCCTTTGAGTCTCTGCAATGTCGTTGTTGGAGGATCGGCAATGAATGGGCGAAGGAAGGCGTTGGCGGGCTCGTTCACAGCGGTCTCGTAGAGAAATGGTATAGAATTATGGAATGCGTGAGGGGTTCTATTTTGTCCCTTTGGTGGAAAGGGAATCGTAAAGTCATATCGAAGTGCGTCGACGATTATTAGAACAGCCTTGTCAAAGGTCTTTGGATGCCAGCATCCAGAGTCGATTGAGCCAGCGGGATGCGAAGATGTCAGAGGCACTGGCGGAACGGTGCATTCGGATTTATGAGGAAGAACGAGGCGGGTGAGTAGGAAACCCGAAGTGAAAAGATGGACGCCGATGCCATGCAGTATGCTGAGCAGCTCGAGTCAGTCAAAAGCGGAAATGTGGAGGATTGGAGGGGTATACATGAAGAGAAGGAGGAAGGCGAAGAGGACAGCATGTGCGGCCTGGAATTGAATTTTTTTCGACTTATTGACAGCATCGGCTCTCGCTTGCTCTTGGCTATCCAAAAGTTCCTGCTGTTGTTTCAACTCCCTTGAAGCCTTGATCTCCGCAACATAGTCTCGGTCGGGGTCCCCTTGAGGGACAGGTGGTCGCGCCATGGAGGGGAAGGGCTAAGAGAGGAACATTTCAAAGGACAGGGTCTACGGGAAATGAGCGTCAGGCATGCCCAGCCAATATAACGAATGTGTATGCCTTGTGTGATGAAGAAATAATGAAGGGAGGCTTGGGCAGAGGCCGCCCAGACGCGTCCCAAGTTCTGGAGATGACGCGCAACCGCTAGATCATGCAGGGTCCGCACGTGGTAAGACCGCAAGACCGATGGGCCGTATTTCCAATGGCGACGGCACGACATGCATGGCATGGTTTGCCCGATCAAAGCAAAACACGACAACATTCAATTTCACCAAGCATGTCGCTCGCAAGGCGGTCGAAAAGAGAGACATTGTCTGATTCAGTCACTAGCATAATTTATACATTATTGTACAGGTATCACAGAGTGAGCTTTGTGCGTCTCCAAACTGGTGGAGGTCAAGAGAATTTGGTTGCGCTCGGTAGAAAAAGTGTTCCTCCAAAGAAAGCGGGTTTCGTCAACGGTCGTGGCAGGGCGGGCATCAGAATGCGGGTCGGTATTGAGAATGAAGAAAAAAGAGAAAAAGCCAGGTCCTGTCCTGCGAGAGGGTGGGACGAGATGCTCAGAGACCGTGCAAGGCGTGATCAAACGCCAGCGGTTGCAGAAGTGTACGAAAGGCACGCTGCCTGCTCAGGTCTTGATCTCTTTTTCCTTTAGCCCGCCGATGCGATCAAGGTCCAGCGAGTGGAAGCGGTCGTTTGCGTCGCGTTGATATGAGGAGAGCTTCTCGTCGTAGGGCTCGAAGCCTTCGTTGCCACTTTCCGAAATCCTGACGCTGACGACGCGGCCAGGCTGACGCTTGCCAGCGCTGTCAATTTCCTCGGGAAATGTAATGCGAATCTCAGGAAGGCCGCTGGGGCTCTGTGGGGAGGTGGGCTCGACGGGCTTCTCAGAGATGACGAAGACGGTCTTGTGCGGGGTTGCGGCGGTGGACATTGTGCTAATGGAGATGCTGCTGCTGCGACGGTGGGAGCTTTGGGGCCCGGCCTCGAGGTCCTTGGAGAGTTGCTGGGCCGAGTCCAGGGCGCGGCGGCGCTGCTGGTGCCATTTCATGAGGAAGAGAGTGCCGATGAGGAAGGCGCAGAAGCCGACGATGCTCGCGAAGACAATGGCGAGGATGCGGGTAGTCTTGCTGCTGTCGTTGGCCGAGTCTGAAGAAGACATGATTGCAACGAGAAGAAGGGCGGAGATATTGTTCCGGGTATCTGTTTCAAAGGGGTGTCTCAATGTTATCTCGGCGATATGTGGGTCAAGGAATGGACGCAGACAACAGCAAAGGAGTGGTGCTGTTGCGCTGCAGGCGGGATGGCGAGAGAGGGAGGGAGAGAGGGTGAAGAGAAAGAGAGAAGAGGGTAGCGAAGGAGGAGTGGGGAGAGAGGGAGAGAGGGAGTGCAAGGAGGTGAAGAGGCCGCTTGGGGGAGGGTCTTCTGCGTCGTCGCTGTTCAGTGGCACGACTGGGGCTGATCACGGGACGCTATGGGCGACTAGGCGCCGATCTAGCAGAGCGCAATCTCATGTGCCTCTCTCGCCGCGCGTTCCAGCGAGCAGCCCTTTGAGATGGCGCTCGTATTCCCTCTGGTCTCAGCTGTAACATGCTGGCTGCATGCTTTGGTTACATGATTGACGCCCTCTGCCCCGAGTTACGCAAGGGCAGCAGGCAGAGGGCGCCGGCGTGTGTTATCATGTGTCTGCGTCGCCAAAGGTCCTCGAGTGGGGCCTCTGGACGACAACAGCCGCCGGCAGCGCTCTGCAGAGGCGGGCACGGCAGCAGTCGCGCAAGATGAGCGTGGGCGGTGGACGGTGGCCTATGGGCAGCGGTACGGCGAGAGGCAGGAGAAAGAGAGTTTGATGACGGCCCAGCCATTGGCATGCGCAGTACCGCTCAGCGACGGGCGCACGACAACGAAGAGGAAGGGTGGCGCGGGCTGCCGGCGTATGTAGTGTACAAGCAGTAGGTCTGTTGTGTGCGCGTTGTGCGTCGTGTCTATTATTGCGTGCCTGCTGTTCCCTCGTCCCATCGCCATCGCCCATCAACGGCGAGTCTGAAACGCAGGCTGGGTGAGGCTCTCCAGATATGGCCGTTGGCCTATGCCGCGAAGGGCAAGGAGCAGGAGCCATGGCGGCCCGTTGGCTGCTGCAACAGACGGATCGTCCTCTGGCCTCGGTGCCTGGGTGCCTGGCAGCCTGGACTGCACTTCTGCTGAGGCCAGCGCCGTCATCAGCACCCTCAGTATCCGCATCATCATTAGACCTACGCTCTCTGCTCGTCTTGCTCCGCCGCGGCCATGCGCAGTCTGTAGTGGCCTCGTCATCGCCGGCACCTGCACTCCCACCACCATGGCGTCCAGGCATTCGCTCGCGCGCGCTGGCAGCACCCGCACCAGCCAACGCAGCAATGGGCCCCGGCTGGATTCCACAGCGTTCCTGACCCACCGTGCATCTCGCGCGCATTCCGGCAGAGGAGCATTCAAGCAAAGGTGAGGCAAACGCCCATGTCAGGAATCTCCCCAATCCCTGTATGCCCGCAAACGCAAGGCCCACTCCGATCCGACTCGACAACTCGTCCCACGCTGCTTCTTCTCTTAATCCTCTTCCACGCCTGCGTCCTCTGTCAGCCCGTCATCGCTTCTTCCTCACCCACTCCGCGCGCCAGACAGAGCGCGACAGACAAAGGACCCTGCGCCTGTCCACTCCTTTGACTGCACTCCCTCTCCCTCTCACCCTGCTCTCGCCCGCTCCCTGCTCCGCCCGCCCTCTCATCTCGCTCCTTCGCCCTCCGCCCTCTCACTGCCCAAGACTCTGTGTCGCCTGCCGCATCTTCTCCCCTCAACTCCCACCCCCTCCCCGCCATCTT
>JAKCVP010000039.1:0-20000 GCA_023512835.1 Taxillus chinensis
TCCCCTTCGGTGTCATTCTTGCCTCGCATTCGAGAGAGTTTAGCAGCCTTAAGAGAGTTCCAACTTTGGGTTCTCCGCCCCCAGCAATCCAACCCAAGCAAAACAGAGTAGTGTATCACTGCATCTCTCCTTCGGGACTCTATTGAGTTAGCTCTTGCTTCTGTATTGTCTTTAGAGTCCGGGTAATCGGTCCGGTTGAAACTCTCTTCTTTCTATATCTATATATCTATATCTTAAGAGAGCAGAATGCGGCTGTCAAACCAATCACACTAGTAGAGTGGGCAGCCATCGATAGAGTTTCGAAGTTGTACCGTATCTCTTGTGGAATTCCGAAGTCATAATACATAATAGTATAGTAGAGAGTCTCGCTTCGGGTATCTTTTTTGCTGCCTGTGTATGCACAAGTGTTAGGTGGCATCACTCCGCTATTTGCTTCCCGGGCTCTATTGGATTGCACCTTAGTGCGGGATACGACTGTTTGGGTGCTTCCGGATGCACAGTGTTTGGGAAGCCAAGTGAGTAGGCAACCCAACAACCCGTATGCGACAGAGAGCTCTCTTGTATTAGGTAACACTCAAGTGCTCTGTTTGGGGCGTTTGGTTTTTCGAGAATCACTGGGCATTTCGAGAAGGGCAGTTCCATCCGAGCAGCATGCTTCCATACCCGACCGCATCTCTACAGTCGCTCCAACCCATACACGGACAATACGACCCTTTTGGGTCCTGTTAAGACATACCGTGTCCAACCATACTCAGAGTCTTTCAGGTGGTGGGCGCCATGTCATTGACCGAATTCCGAGCATGCTTCTTAGGGCACATTCTTATCGTGTTAACACTCATGAATGCTCTCGAAGAAAGTGTATCGGAGAATCCACGAGTCAATCGGATGTGCAAATGGATGAAGACCACCCATCGGGGAAGAGCTCTCACTGCATTTCGGGGCCGGCCAAGAGAGCCGCTTGTAACAGGTATACCTATCCCCGGGAGTGGTATCACTTCTATACGAGGTTCGAGAGCCCGTGCGAGACAATGGAATTGGAAAAGAGCAGACTTCTATGAAGCGGTACGGGAGAGATACACTCGAAACAAAGCGTTTCTGTCGCGTACTACGCGTTTTCACTTGTGTTGCGTATCTTTATTATAAGTGCTTGACATGAAGGTGAGCTTGTGGCCCATCTCCGTACCCTCGATACTGGATGCGTCACGTACCGCAGCTTTCTCTGTCTTATAGTAGTGGTTCGGTGACCTCTCCATTCTATAGTGCTCTACCCGAGGCCAACGTCGAAGGTGGTTGAGGCAGCAGACACATTGCATGTTGTGTCCAAAGCTACACTGTTAGTGAGCGTAACCCGACCTCTGAATCTTCCGAAGCACACTCCATGCCTATTCGGTGTTTCACTCTTCGGAGACCCAAAAGAGTCGCTCACGGGCTGTCTGGTATTCTGTAAGAACCTGTAATAGACTCGCATAACACCTTTCAGTCTGTCTTTAAGTAAGTATTAGATGCGCACAACCCAAGAGTACCGAGAGCGTGCAGCACACTCCAATCATTCGCGTCGCGGGAGCAAGCAGCACATCGCTTGAAGTCAGAGGGCCCGTACTACCACACCACCCAAATAGGGACCGGAGAGCGGACCATATCCACTGAAAGAGAATCGGCCTATGTATACGTAACCCGAGACATCCAATAGGTCCTGCCACCACGCCGCAGGGCAGCTCTCATGGGTTCTGTGATTGCTGGATGACAGGCCAACCCAATAGCAGCGGGGGTACAGTACAACTTGTAACGTACCAATACCCGAGTGTCGCTTTCGGACTGCGTCGCATACTACACTGAAAAGAGAATCGGCCTTTCCGGTACCCAATGGTGGTTGAAATCTCGCATCGAGAGCAAGCAACACACTCGATTCCGTTTAGGTCTCTTATTTGGGGCCCCCGAACACACCCGAAACCATCCAACAAGACAGTGTTAGGTTCCATGAACCCGTGCGATCTCTTCTGTAGAGTAGTCCCGCATCAAGAGTACTGTTGTTCCGGTTCAATCACTAAGAGATGTGGTATCCGGGATACCAACTGCCGGGGATACACTCTGTTAGAGAGCGGAAGTCGGGTCATAACTCTCTTTTCGGACAGAGCTTCCATACCCAACAGAATACAGAGCTGTAAAGCCGTATGAGAGACAGAGCTTTCTTGTACGGTTCTTCTCGGGCGAATCGGCGTACCCCGCCCCGTGCGTGGGGCTTCTTTTGCTCTTTCCACCATACAGGGAATTGGAGGTAGCATTCTACCGATGTCAAGTCATGGACTGGTGTCTTCTGCCCTTTTTTTATGTGTTGGTGTTCTATATGACCGACATAAGACTCGACTTGTTAGATATTACGGAGGTTCAGTTAGCACCATGCCGAATCTCTCTACCATTTTCTTATCTTCCACTTTGGCCAATATGAGTTCACCTGGTACTAGCAGCTTTATCGGGGAATTTCTCATATTAGTTGGAGCTTTCCAAAAACATAGCTTAATAGCAACCTTTTCCGCGCTTGGGATGCTTTTAGGCGCCGCGTATTCTCTTTGGGTGTATAATCGTTCGGTGTCTGGAAATTTAAAACCCGATTTCATCCATAAATTCTCCGATCCAAATGGCAGAGAAGTCTCCATTTTTATACCTTTTATTGTTGGAGGGGCGACCGTCCAAACTACCAAATAAAGAAGGGGAAACAAATGAGATCTCTTTCGAGTGTGCTTTCGAAGGGACGGAGTAGTCATCCTTATAGGGTGTTTTGGTTTCGTTGAGGCAGAGTACTCCTTTGGATCCTTTTCAGTAGAGGAGAGTTTCTAGGAGGGAGCAAGAGCGGGGGGCACCTCGACCCCCTGTTAAGCGACTAGGTGCAGACTCTCCAACTATAGAAGCACGAAACGGAAGAGCTTTCTACTTCGTATCGAAAAGGATAAAGTGGAGTATCTATCTTTACGATATCCGAAAAGAGAGGAGTACGGGCAACCTTGCATGGTACTTCGACCGTGTCTCCGAGGTAAAGTTGAACGAGCTTGAATGCGTAAGGGTTGGACGAGCCCATAACTCGAGCGTTCGGTCTGTTTTTATCGAAGAAATAGAAAGCCGCGTGCCCTTTACCATGAGACGGACTAAAAGTGATTATGGAAGCACCACCCATAGGAGATTCGATAACAAAAGAGTGGAAACCAGCAGCACGACCGAGGTATTCGAAAAACAGAGAATAACAAAAGAGTAACGTAAGCGATAGACTTTTTGGTAGTACCGGTGAACCAGATGGCCGCGGCGATGGAATGGATTCTGGGGCGGATGACTCGTAGTATATCTATCTAAAAGCGAAAAGCACTGAGTGTACGGTTCTTAAAATGGGCTTTCAGCGGAGAGATTGAAACGAGATTGGGCCGCGACTCTCTATTGGACGGAAACTCTCTTAGGGTGTCTCAAAAGTCTCCGAATTACTCTCTGTCTCTTGAGTATCTCTGTCTGTCTCTCGAGTCTCATTGAGAGTTGAAAGTGAATCGTTCGGGTGGGCCGAGCTCTTTGTAACTCTAGTAACAGTGGATGAAGGAGTCTACAACATGGAATTGTGTAACAACCCTAATGGACGTTGCACAGCACCCGAGCTACGGTCCGGCAGCAATAGCGCTTTCGCTAGGTTGTTCAGACTCTCACATAGGAGAACGGGACAAGACTGAATGGCAGCGTACTTGACAGACTTAAAGAAAGATTGGCAGCCGCTAGCAGACAGACTGAAAGCGTACGGGATGCTAGCATACTTTACTTAAAGACTGAAAGGCAGCTAGCAAGTGACAGAGTACGCCTCGCAATTCAAGTTGGAAATGGGTATGGTAGAATGCCGTCGGAATCCAACCATTCCAATCCAATCTCTCTTCAAGTGTAAGAAAAGTCACTTTTGTGTCACCCGGGGGCACTCTGTCTTTCGAGTCCGGGTAATCGGTCCTAGGCTCTAGGCGTATATCCCCCCGAAAGTAAAAGCGTTACACAGGGACGACTGAAAGCACGAACCACCCAAAACGCACACGGTTCGGAGAGCTTTGACCATCCTCGGCTCTACAGTGTACGCGGCGGAGGTAAGCAACCGATAAGACTCTCTACTGTGTCTAAACTCTGAGTTTGGGGTTTTGGAAGAAGGTTCAGAAAGCCGAATTAGGCACCGCCGAACAGGACAGGTTTGGGGAGCCCAGAAGAAATCTGCTCTCTCTATTCTGGTTTCTGGATGCAATGAAATGAAAGCACTTGTATTCAACTCTTAGTAACTAAAGTGTCTGTGTCTTGTCTCTTGATTTCGCATAGCTCTTTCTGTCCCGTTGCGTTTCCCCGGCGTGAACGGTACATCCCATCCGGTTGCTTTGCTTTTTCATCCAAGTCTTTACAAGAAAGTAAGAACAAGACCTTTCTCTACCCGACCCGAGACACTCTGCTATGATTGGAGTGTGCTGCACGCAAGACAGAAACGCTCTACTTGAGAAAATGCCGGGAATTAACAGACCCACGGGATACATTGTGCTCCGAAGAGAGTGTAGATCCGAAGGCTGGGTACTCTACTACAGCATCCATTGCCCGCCCACCCATATCTCGCGTATGTTGCTGGAAACACTCCTGTGAAATGTCTCTCTCCGGCCGGAAGAAGAAGAGAATCAAGTCTATTTGTTGGTGAGCCGTGTGATGGGAGACTGTCTTGCTGGGTTCGGAGAGCACTAAGCAGTGTGTATACTGGATGTCGGCCGGCCTACATGCGGAACTCTTGACCCTACTTGTTCGGATGGGTGTTCACCCAAAAGTGTTCCCGGACTGCATGCATACATCCGTAAGTAACGTAGTGCAACATGGAAATTGGTAGAGTTCTGAAAGCAAAGCAACCAGTTCTCTTCTATAGGTCTCGGACTTTCTTATTAGCGTTACGAGAGTGATATGTACGCGGAGCCGGGGGAGCTCTAAGCGGAGAGAATCCACCCAGCAGAGAGAAATGCTAGAAACTTTAGAGATGTGTAAGAGAAAAGCAGCATGTAGAACACCCGGTTTACGGAACACCCAGATCCAGATAACATCGTATATCCAACAAGTCTAAACTCTAAGAGAAACTTTCTTAAAGACTTTGAAGCACGGGCGAGCACCACATGGGACTGGCTGCTGGGTACCCTAAAGAACCGACAGTGTTATTACCCTCTTCCTTCGGGTCTGCCGACGTACTCTGTGAAATGCCTTGTTAGAGCGTTACGAAAGAGTGCCCTCGTTAGCTCCCCTCCGGACAGCTCCACTTTCGGATGCTCGTACCTCCACTCTGTTTATCGCCTCATTGATCTCCCCAACAACAGTGATAGACCCAGCAGTTACGGCCGCCCAACTAGGGTTCCAACTCCAACGATACAGCATAGCAACCCGAATCTCTAATGCTTGAAAAGCAACTCTTTCAGTGGCATGTTTCCCATAGAAGAGCTCTACTTGTTCCAGAAGAGACAGACATTACGAGAAGAGAGAACCACCCCCCGTAAGCGCACCCGTGTTCGGAGAAAAGAGCATGAGCTCCGTAGCCCAGTACACTCTACTCAGCGATTCTCCTTGACTACCTCGTGAAGTATACCTACGGTCTTCTCACCCATTGGAAATCTATTATGTATATTGGAAACAGAGCTCGGCAGCCAACTCAATGTGCTATGTATTCTGTTAGACAAGAGAGTTGAGTGGTTCTCTTAAGAGATAGAAACTTCCGTGTAAGAACCCTAAGAGAGTTTCCCGCCCGCTAGGTTTTATTACAAATAATAGGGCGGCAATGCTTTCTTCTTCAAGAGAGTTTCCGAATTCAAAGAGAAAGTCTTTCTTCCAACTTCCAATGAAACCTTTTTGGCTCGACAAAAGCAGGGTCCTGAGCGACGGTTATCTATCCACCTCTCCAGACACAATATCTTGAGTACCTATTAGGGTTACCACATCTGGCAGCATGTGATGTTTGGACATAGAATCGAGTCCTTGTAAATGGGCAGACCCAGGTGCTCTTATTTTACGACGGTAGGGACGATTGCTTCCATTACTGACAAGATAGACACCAAATTCTCCTTTAGGTGCTTCCACTGCGGTATAGGTAGAAGGAGCGGGTACGGAAAAACCTTCTGTATACGGTTCGAAATGGTGAATTGAGGTAGAGTAGATCCATTCGTTAGGCCGGCGGCTACTATAGAAGTGTTGCATCTGCTCCCATCTCTAATTCTATACTACTAGAATCACAGGTCCCCTCTCCAGACCACACGTGATAGTTTCCCATCATAGGGCTTTCTATCTCTAGATTCGATAGCAATTACAAAACCGCATTCCAGTGAGTGTGAAGTTCTCTCTTTTCGGAATTGAGAGGGTATAGCTCTTGGAAAATGGCTGCTCGGCTGGCTTGCTAAGTGATACACCAATTTCCGTTCGGCGTGTCAGTGGTGATGTTGGTTTGCTTGTTGTTTCCGCCAGATTAATTAATTAAAGGAGCGTATATGATGTTGGTAGTTCGACATCGAGTCTAATAGCTCTCTTTGGAATACCGGACGGCACTGAAAGCTGCAATGGAAGCACAACTCTTTTTGGGGCTCGGGGCACTGTGTACTCTACAATAGCACTTTCGGACCGTGGGCGCACTTGAAGAATCCAGCAATTTCCCGTAACGCTAGCAGCTAGAAATAGGGACGTTAGGAATAGGGCTTCCGCAGGCGATAAACAGAGTGGAGGGACGACAACAACACAAGAATAGGCTTTTTTAGGGTGCTTCGCTCTTTCCGATAAGAGGTGGGAGCTATGAGACACTTGTGGCCCGCCGCTCGATACAGTGCCGTGTTACTGGTTGTGCTTGTTGTTACAATGCTTCTGCCATTTCCATAAGGTAATCGCGAAGCGTTCTATCCATCGCTGTCTTTAAAGACTACCCTCTCTTGGCAGGTTGGTCCAGCAGCCTAACGAGGATCCCGAAACCAGCAACCCAACCTCACTAACAGAAAGTCCGGTTTCCAAAGAGAGCTATTAGACTCGATCGACATTCTATGCACAGGTCAGGTGCGCTCGCACGATTCCATGTTACACGTAAACGGTGTGTTGGGGGGTCCCGAGTTTCCTATGCCGCCGTTTCCCTTACAGGTGCTATTAGTGCTTCGACCCGAAGCGATCGCTCTTCAATTGGAAAAGATGACTGCGAGCTCACAAACAGAATGGGACGGAAGTGGTCCGCCGGAATGCTCGTTCTGATCTTGGACGCAGTACATTGGAATCCAGAAGCACCACCACGAACGCTACCGCAACCCTTTTGTGCCAGCAGCCAACTCCGGCGTGTCAGCTTTGTTATCCTCATCAAGCCACTGTATAGCTTCCCCATTCTGTTTCCGGTTGCTCTCTTCTGTGATATAGATAGTGTTGTCAGACACCGGAAGCGAAGCGTTCTATCCAGGTACTCAAAGAAACGGAAGAGATTGGGGTTCTCGATGCTTCTCAACGCCCAAAGAGATACGCAACTCGGGATGCTTACTCCAACACAAAAGGTTCCGAGACGGAGCTTCACCAGAGTCTCGGTTAAGAACGGCTTTGCTACACGTTTCAAACGGCGCACGATTCCATGGAGAGTTTCATTCCACATCGTGCTGGAGGAAATCGCTTACGATCAGAGGCTTGGATCATTCCAAGTGGCATTTGATTCGGACATTGCACTAGGATCCGAACACTTTGTCGCATCTCTTCTATACGGATACAGTAACGATCATAGCGATCTCCTCTTGTACCTAAAGGTACGTCAGGATCCGATTTGTCATGAACATCGTAAGGTGCTGCTCTTCGCAAATCCCAGCATACCCCTGGATTGGATGGGCCGGCACGGATTGTTTTCACTTTGTACCGGGCCAAGTTAGTGGGTTTCCCTCTCTTTTGGCTCCCCCCCCCCAACAAACTGTACTTGATAGTTGCCCATCATACGGCTCCATTCTATTTCCCCTATTCCAACCGAGAGTTCTGTTCTGCCCATTTCAGTACCGGTTTACACGCACAACGAGCATTCCGGCGGACCACTTCCGTCCCATTCTGCCCCATACAGAAGATAAAAGTAGTACACTTTACCTGAATCCGGGTTTGAGGCTTCCATTGAGTCGTATTCCGGGCGTTCGTGCCTCCACCGAATCCGCTATCGTTCTGGGGCCCGCTCCTAAATCGATTCTATTACGGGACAGAGGGGCAGCTCTCAAAGGGTATTTCTGTACTATAGGTAGTGTAGGTTTCACTTTCACTTTCAAGAAGGCGAGCTGAAAGAGCGGATTCCAAAACCCCATTCCGCCCCCACCTCGTTTCCGGTTACCTGGGTTTCTGAGGCTTCCTCTACCCGAATCTCTGTTCCCGCCGCTGAACTGCTCTTAGAGATAGGCTTACCATGTTCCATCAATCGCACCTCCTATGCCGATTTAGGCGGACCGTGCTCCACCCCGGTGATCACTCTATCGGTTCCGACGTGCCAAGAGGCCAGAGGCGAATCCGTTCACGGTCCTAGTAACACCCTGGATGGATCCTCTCTAGTACATGTTTGACTGGGCTTACACACATTCGCTTTCGTACGCTGTCCCCCCTCCGCTCACCCGTTATGCGACTATCACGTAATCGCTCCAGGCTTCAAGCCAAGTCTCTTTGGACAGAATCTGCTAGATAAGTCGGGTCAGGCAGAACCGTTGTTGCCTGTAGGGCACTTCCCCCAGAATGCTTTTATCTCTGTCTTCATGTCGCACGACCTCTTAACATGACACCACTGAATCCCCAATCCTTGGCTTTCAGTGCAGTGACAGTACCAATATCCACTAATCGTTGTTTCCAGATACGGTTGCCGGTTGACATCTCTTCTAATTCGTCGATACGAGACGCAAATTGTGTTGTAAAGGAATCAATATCTCGACATAAGCCAATAGGAAGATCTTGTGCCACTCCACCCGGTCGTATGAAACTGGCATGCATCCTGGCTCCCGATACTCTTTCATAGAATTCCAACAATTTCTCCCGCTCCTCAAACGCCCAAAGGAACGGAGTTGATGCTCCCACATCCATTGCATGAGTTGTTAAAGAAAGTGAATGATTTGAAATTCTAGTAATTTCGCGGAATAACACTCGTATATATTGAGCTCGTAAGGGTACCTCGCAATTCAAGAGTATCTCTACGGCTGAAGAATGAGCGTGTTCTTGGGCCATCGTAGAAACATAGATAGGGTCACGGAACGCAGAACTCTATTCTTACAAGTTCACTTGAATCACACTGCTTAGTGCTCTCTGAACCGTGCAATAAGGGTGTCCATAACACGGCTCTCCCACTTGAGTTACCTTATGGTATCATTATAAATGGCAGAAGCATAACGCGTAACACAGCAGAGCAGGTCGGGTCGCCTTTGGAAGCCCGGTAACCCGTATCGTGCCCGCTCTACCTCTGTTCTGTATTGTACTTTTCATTACTCTCTGAAAAGAGGTCTCTCACAAAGGTGGCTCTTGCCCTCATACAAGATGGGAGCCAGTCTAACCATGAAACCGAAAGAAAGAAGAGCACGTAGTCGGCGTTCCGCCTTGCAGCTTCGTCTTTTACGCCCGGCCCCTTGGGACGACCCACCAAATTCTCCATGTGTACTCTCCATATGCTTCCCATATGTATGTGTACTCTCCATATGTGACCTCCTTCCCGAACACTGTCCTTGCGTTCCTATCCGGTGCTCACTCCACTAGCAGAATGGTACCACGAGCCCTCTGTCCCACACATCTTCGATGAAAAGTGTAGTTCACCGGTTCCACCGAATGCGTCTCTTAGTGGTGCAGTGATGCGTCGCCATAGATCGACTTCTCCTTCACTCGCTTTAGATCTCCGATACACTTTTGTGCTGGAAGAAAACCCTAGTCCGGCCGATCCTTCCCTATGAGTAGTGCATTCACGCCGTTTGACTGCCACTCTCTACGCTGCTGGTCGTTCTGTTGACATGCTGTTGTCGTCGCCATCTTCCATATGTCACTTAGTCATCTCTTCCCCTGCTAGGAGAGCACCTCTCTAACGAGTCCCGTACAGACACGGCCTTCATTCAGTGACTCCGCGATCGCCCTCTGAACGATCAGAATAAGGTAAAGCTTGAAGAAATGTTTTGTACTCTATTAATTTCTCAGTCCCTCTAGTCGGGTGGGCGGTATGGCCCCCCTCCGAACCGTACGTGCGGGTATCCCCGCATGCGGCTCACGCCATTCATAATAATGGTAAATCAAGAACTTCTCGAAACGCAAAGGAGACTGCTCGACTGAAGCGAATGCGCTTGTTGGCCAAGCTCTTTGCTAAACCGACAGTCCGAAAAGAGAGAATTCTGACTCAATATCCTCTTTTCTTACACATCTGATTTCAGAATTCCTGCCTTTGCCGTCAAATGACCCGTACTTTCTTTCCGAAGTCCTTCCTTGATTGATGCTCCCCCGCGGCGCTACCAAGCTTCGCCTTATTCTTTCGTGTTCGCCATAAGGTCTCTGAATCCAGTAGTTCCATCCTACCCTAAAAAAGCCTATTCTTGTGTTGTTGTCGTCCCTCCACTCTGTTTATCGCCTGCGGAATCCAACCCTACCCTTTCGTGGAATGATACAGCTGGTTTCGGGAGCCTCGTTCCACTTCCGATTGGTTAGGTGCAGCAGGTGGTGATGATCACCCCGGGGTATTTGTTGTTCCGCCCTTGACAGGCACTCCAGGACCCGCCAACACTCGTACCCGGGTATAGCGTGTGGATAACGAGGCCACCTTCACAACCTTTTCCCTTCTGTCCCCTCTTTCAGTGTTGTACAGTAGAGTAGTCTTATCTCGTTAAGCGCTACGGAATGGGTTAGAGTGGGGCGCAGAGCGGCAGCATCAAGCCTACTCGGTAAGCTTCTCGTTCCGAACTGGAGTGATCCAATATGTGGTTCCGCACGTTCCACCACTTCTCCTTGCATTTCCAATACTGAGCGTGACACACCATGAGCAGCTGGATGTTGAGGTCCGGAATTCGAAGTTACATTATGCTGGATCCCGTTCCCAGTCATGGAAGCACATCCTTAAGAAAGAGATTACCCCCGATAGCATGTTGTACAGTACCACCGGGCCAAGCATCTGTATTTCGCACCTTTCTCAGGTCATCTCTCCTCTCTGATGGGTGGGCAGCGAAGGCCTGTCCTTCATTCATTGCTGGGGCTATCGAAGAAGAGAGCTCTTTCCCCTATCTGGTTTCCCACGGGCAGCTCGCAACCCAATAAGAGTTACCTTCGAGTTTCTATTGAAGAGTTACCTTGCAGACTCCATTCAATCATTCATGCATTCGGCGGGGCGGTCTGAAAGCGTAATCGTACAGTACCTTCTCCGCGCATTCTCCATCGGCAGGCTTGTATCTTAACTTCCGGCCCATTCTGTGCTTCCATTTTCTGTTACCGGTGCTTTCCGCACTCAACGTAACCTAGCGGAATACGGCATTCTGCTTTTATAGACACCTCTGGTCAGACCCATGACAGAATCTGTTGTGTACTCGCTTAGCGGAAGGTCCACCTCCAATAGCGTGCGTAGAACAGATAGATACGCCCACGGGATATTCCGGGTGTTTTGTTGTCTCGCTTTCGAGTTGCCCATAGGCTGGTGATGTATCGTACTCTGTTCCGAGTCCCATCTCCGTTGTCTGTTGAAGAACAGATCCCTTCCCCCTTGCAAGAATGCGGCACTCTCCCGTCCCGCTTAAGGTACTATGGACCCTCTGACTCCAAAGCCTTCCAAGCCCGGTCTCGCCGGTGTTGCCTGTATCGTGCTGTGCCTCGAGATGGCCTGTCTCTGTCCTCTAGGCACCAGAAGCAGAGTGCGTGTTACGCTTTCGTAGCGACGTTGGGGGGAGGTGGACACACCATCCAGTATTGCCTTGCTTCGCCCAAAGGCCTCATCTCTAAGAAAAGCCCGGAAGGCGTCCCTCTCCACTCTGTTCCGTTCCGTTCCCTCGGTGACATGCTATGTTTCCCTAAGACAACCGGGTGAGTCCCATGCGTTGGAGGTCAATCCCTACAGGTTACCTGAGGCCGCCCTACCTAAACCAATCAGCATATCGGTCCCTAAGCCTTGCTTTACAACAGGCTCGGCTGCAAAACCGTACTTGGAGCTTCCGCCTCATACGGCTCCTCTAGGGATTTGTTAAGGTTGTAGTACACAGTGTCCTGTTTCGCTTCCCGGATTGGAATGGTTTGGGCGCGTAGACACTCCCCCTAAACACCCATGCACGAGAGAGACATACCTCTGTGAGCATCCACGATGCCAATGGATGGACCTTTCCCTCTCTGGATCCGCGGAGCCTCTTAAGAAGAGCATTCCAATCTCTGCCGTGGGACTCTCCGGTTGCTATGCTGTCATTGCGGCTAGACCCGATCGGCGAGTTATGGGTTCTCCGGCCGTACAATCATACGCGATACGGCAACGGCATCAGTCTCTGCGCATCCAAAACACGTAAGTGGAAATACAGAGCTCTTGTTTCCGCTTCCGCTTCCGGTTACTCATAGCGGAGAGTCTACACGTTTGGGTTTCGGGGCAGCGAATAGAGTGCACTTCCACCCATATCTCGCGTCACGTACTAGGGTGGTGCTACCTACTCTGTCTTCCAGGCGAATAAGAGTGGGGTGGTATACGCGCAAGCACACACACACACACCCGTTCACCCACTCCGAATACAAGACTCGTAGGGTAGGACCATCCACTCCGGAGATTTCACTTCGTAATCCCAAACAATTCTTTTTTGAGTCAATACACACATACAGGTGTTGGGTCCTATTCAGTCCGGATCGAATCGCCTAGCCTTCGCTCTATACTTCTCTCTTCGATCTCAATTGAAAGACAGCATTGTTACCTACCTGACTAAAGCCAGTGTTCCGTAATCCCAAGCTCCGGACATCTAGCTCCAGACACCGAATTGTGTGTGCCCGATGGGTCTATACTTCTGTATTTGATCTGTTGAAAGACAGCATTGTTTTGTAGCTCTACGTACCCCGCGAGCGTCCAACACTGCTTTCGGCGGAATTGCTAAGAGAATCTCCAGTGGTTTGCTGTGCTGTGCTCTCAAAATGTGCCTTGGAGATCCGCTCTATTATGATTTTCCGGGTGGGACTGTCATGGCTTGAAGAGTAACTGCATTGGACCGACCATATCTGAAAGTCTGTCTCGGTATCGCCCGGTACAACTCTTGAACTGCGGAGGTTGCAAGCACAGCGGCAACACAACAAGAGCTAGATGCCGGAACCTCTAGTACTAGTGCTTTCTCTTCTAGAAAAACAAGAGACTGACTATAGTCGGCAGTCATACGCCGGTGCTCAAGAGCTACTCTTTCGATCTGTTGAAATCCATATGCTTTTTCTTTCTGACTCCCGATTCCATTTCATAGGCTCCGCTGTCAGAAGAGGATCCGCTGCATAGTCTCGTACGTTCACCCACTCCGGATACAAGTACCGTCCATTCCCATACGGTTTCCCCCAGCCGTATCACCCGAAGCCTTCCCCAAAGCTCCGGTAGTACACCTGTCATGCTGTTACACCGTATTCCGGGCACACTCAACAATGTGAAAGAACACGCTAATTACACATGAAATGGTAACTGAAAGCTACTTGACACATTACATGGTAACAGAAAGCTCAGTAATGACACATGACATGGTAACTGAAGAGCCCGGAGCGTAACCCGGAGAAATCGCTACCCTGTTTCCAGTACTTTCCAGTATGCTACTGTCCTGTCCTTTCCAGTACTGTCCTGTATGCTACTGTCCAGTCCAGATACCGAGCCTTTCTCTCGTTAAGTGCTTTCAGTCTTGTTACGGCCGGCAATGCTTTCAGAGCTCTTGTGTCTGTACTCTTTTCATTTCACGAAAGGGTAGGACATCCAACAACCATACCGGACCAATGGCTCGACCCAATCCCATTGTTGGGCAGCACTAGCACACTCAACAACAGTTGTACACATTCCAAGAGAATACGGATCCGCTAGCTCTATAGGCTCGGGCTGGATGGCGCTTCCGCTCTTGCTTCTGTATTGTCTGTCGACTCCGTCCAAACTCTACTGAAAGAGCTCTTCGGAAAAGCCTTTTCCACACCGTCTACGTTATAAAGTGTGTGGTGCCCGGCAGTGCATCCCGCCTGGGGCCGTGTACTTTCTTACTTAAGGTTTCGGATGGGTAGTCTTTCTGCAGAGTATAGACAACAGTGCTCCTTAGATACTCTGGAAAAGCCCACTCATGTTTCCACTCCATTTTCCTTAAGCAGATGTCTCGCGTCAGGATCCTTGGCTCAAACCGAATAACAACGTTATGGAAGTCCCTGGATCGTCTGCTGAAATACGAGTCGTACCCAAGATGCTAGTCGAGGAGCGAAATGGCACATTGGCTATGGAGATTCCGCGCGCCAATTCATACATTTCGGGGGTTCGAAAGGAAAGTGCTTTCTCTAACTCTCTATAACTCTAATGAAGTCAGAGAAGACGGATATGTAAGTAACACACGAAACAACTCTCCGTCCGAGGGCATGGAATGTATCATGTTTCGGTAAGAATCTCGAAAGTAATGTATCTGTTAGATGCGGAAATCCGGGAGCACTCTCTACTCTGCTCTTGGGACACGGAGTTTTGCCCCGAACTGGAAGAGCATTTCGAGCTATTCGAACAGATGATAGGGTTCCATGTTACTATTGTATCTTCGGCCAACACACAACCACAATATGAGACTTTACCACCGTGGAGCGGCTTGCAAAAAGAGGCATCGGGAACAAGAGCTCATGTCGGAGCGACGAAATAGACGAGATCAAACACGTAGATTGCTCGCGGCAAAATATGAATTGAGACGAAAGCTGTGTAAAGCCGTATGTACAGAATACAGAGTCCTCCCTGAGATGCGGGACAAACATCGTATTACGTTGTCCCAGTTGCCCAGACAGAGTGCCTGTGTTAGAGTCAGAAACCGATGTATTTCCACGGGTCGCCCTCGTGCCGTATATGAGTGCTTTCGAATGTCTCGTATCGTATTTCGTGTCTTAGCATCTCGAGGTCCTTTGATGGGCATCAAGAAATCCTCTTGGTAACCTTGGGATTGGACACCCAGCAACGGTAACGAGATAGATGTCACGGGAATACCGTATACGGGAACTGAATAGGCTTTCGAAAAACGATCTGCAGCGGGGAACACACAGAACGCCTAAACGCAACCCGGAGAGCCACCCATAGCACAATGTGTTTTAAAGAGACTGTCCAGTCCAATACCAATAAGATATCCTTTCGGCCTCGTGAAAGCGGAAGCACACAGTAATTGCGGGTACCGAGAGTCTGAGCTCCCTCGATTCCAACTGTGCCGAGACCAGGCCCATCGCAGTGGCACAGCAGAGAGTCATGCATTTCCCTTGGAAGGAAACACTCTTTGGATCCCCTGTTGTTAGCAGCTTCGCTTTCAAACGACGTATACGCAACACACAGAAGAGCCCGGCCCGGATTTTCCATTGGAAGTCTGGCAACTCGATCGGTGGCGCACAGGTAAAGTGAGACAACACAGTGTCCCTCCGAGAGATGAGCATCTCTTACAGGCCCCCATCTCATGTAGTGAACGAAGGATATGCTTTCAGTGTGCTTTCTGGAAGACTCGACTCGGACTCGGATGTCATTGGAATGCCAGCAGGCACATACCTTTGGATGCATTTGTAAGACAGGACTGTGTAGGCACTTCTCTTAGGGGCTGTGGAATACGTTTGGTAAAACGGTACGGGATATCTATCTTCACGCGATGTGAGACATGCACTGCACTGCACACGCTAAAGCACACGTATCGAGCACCTCTAGAAACCCTTTGAGAGCTCCCTCCAGCATACACTTGAGTTTCCATGTCTGTCAAGAGAAATGGTTCTAGATACCTCGTCGGCCACCGCTAAGCGATCTCCAGCGCATTTCCGGCATACGCAGCAAACCGTATTCCACTTTCAGGCGTTCTCGGAAACCCGGTTAACGACTCGCAAATTCCCTTGAATCAGACCTAAGGGAGTACTACTACGGTCCAGATAGACCTCCCAGCCATGACAGTCCCAGCCATCCGACTACAGACTCGAAGAGTAATGGAGCACCACAGATTCATAGAAACATGGGGCTTGCTATTGAGCTTACAGACAGAATGCACGCTACAGAAAGGAGGGTAGTAACTGCTGAAGAGAGCTCTTCGACAAATGGTATCAAGAGCATCTCTGTACATAACCGGTGTTGCCCTACGCTTTATGGTTCGAGGGCCCGTTGGTCCATCATCCATTTCAGTACTCTACTCTTTGGACGGAGCCGCATGCGGGGATACCCGCACGTACGGTTCCTTTGAGAAGGGTGTGAACCCAAACCTATCCGTCCCGACGAGCGGTCCAAGGAGCTGCATCCCTACTCACCTGGTCCATGCACATCGCTCTCTCCAGGAGGTTGGCCGCCTATCCTAGAAATGCCTATGTCAACCAATATTCCCCCGGGCTCGCTCTGGTTTAGTCTCAAGGTACTCTTGTTTCTCTCTGTATTTATATGGGTCCGTGCAGCATTTCCACGATATCGTTATGATCAATTAATGGGACTTGGCCGGAAGGTGTTCTTGCCTCTCTCATTAGCTCGGGTAGTCTCCGTTGCCGGTGTTTTAGTAACCTTTCAATGGCTCCCATAATCGAATTCTGGTCTGCCTTCTGCTTCTGCTGTGCTCGGAATTCTCTTTGGAAAGCGGGCTAGTCCCCGAAAATGCCCATAGGTTTGGGTGGGCTCGATCTGTTTTCGAGAAAAGGTCCCGTTTCTTTCCATCTGGGATTGTCTGCCAGGCCAGATCTCTTCAGAGAATACAAAATCGAAAACGTACACTGTAGTTCCAGCGGAAATACTCTTCTTAATTCTACCACTGCTACTAGGAGTTGCCTTTTTAGTGCTCGCGGAGCGTAAAGTAATGGCTTTTGTGCAACGTCGAAAGGGTCCGGATGTTGTTGGCTCGTTCGGATTGTTACAACCGATAGCAGATGGTGTGAAATTGCTGCTCAAAGAACCTATTTCACCAAGTAGTGCGAATGTCTCCCTGTTTCGAATGGCTCCAGTGGCCACATTTCTGTTAAGTCTGGTCGCCCGGGCCGTTGTACCTTTTTATTATTATATGGTATTGTCAGATCTGAACATAGGGCTACTTTATTTGTTTGCAATCTCTTCGCTAGGAGTTTATGGAATTATTCTGGCAGGTCGGTCTAGTAATAAGGGGGCGGCCGTTCGGTCGCCTATGAGACTCTCTTGTGCTTGCCTATGGGGTTGAAGCAGGTGGTGTTGAACGATCTACTCTACACAGGTGTGACGGGGCTACACATTTTATGGAGCGATACGGTTCCGGTAAAAACAAGGGGGTATCAAACCTCGGCCGGGATCGAGTGGAAGTCATACACAGATGCACGGACTCCGAAGAGAGCAGCTTCCAAGCCCAACAAATACGCTAGTCCCGGAGGTCCCGTAACGTACAGTGAACGTCTCTCTTAAGAGTGTGAAGAGCTGGCAGGCATCGCACTCACTTTAAGAAAAAGAGGTATTGAGTATCAACGCTACTGGAGGGACTTTAATGGAGTCTGAGAGGTGTGTTGCCACCCAAGGTGTTCCGCTGTCTCTATCTTATCTGTCCGCGGCAGCAATTCGGAAGTGTCTTTGCATCAACTACGCGGGTTGGACTTGACTGGCATTCTTTAAGTTAGAGTTAAGGGGAACGCAATACAGCACTGGTGCGATTCTCGCAGCCAATCCATTCTCTTATAAGACAGAACTACTATGAGTTATGACTGCACTGAGTTATTACTGCACTGAGTTATGCACCTTTTTCCAGAGACCTATTGCGTATTGTCCGGGATACGGGCCCTTGTCGAATCCGAAAGCAGCATGCCGCAACCACTGGATGGTCTAGGAAATGTCGGGGGGAAGTACTACCCATGGTGAACCTCTCCTTGTGATCGGGAGGAAGAGATGCCGGGCGGAAGTACCGAATCGGAGTTCCCTTAGGTAGCCACCGACCAAAAGAGTGCTCCTTACACTTCCGTGCTTGGAACAGCGCTTTCGCAAAGAGGTAACAGGTTGTTCTCTGCCTGAACTGGGATCGCTCGCCTGCTAGGTAAGATTGGGAGCGACTGTGTTTGAGAACATATGACCTTACTGGGTTGGGGGACACGGGGCGGAACGACCTCTCGATCTACTGCATTCCCGAAAGACAGGTCCGGAAAGGTGCAACCTCTTATAGGGGCAGCTAGCCACCAGGAGATCTCCTTGGACGTTGTCTGGGCCAAGAGCCATAGGAGAGTTGCGGTTGCCATTCTGTATAGTATAGTGTTGATACCGGCACCCAGCTAGATAGGATGGATTCAGCTGGTAGTGAGAGTCCTCTGAGTACCAGCATAATACCATCTTGTATTGCTATCCCTATGCTGCGGGAAAGGACTCTGTCTCCCTACGCGCCAGCAAAGCCAGAAAGCATTCCAATCTCTACTCTTCTTCTGGAAAAACGGATAAGTCCGACGTCATAGGCGCAGTGCGGAGCGGAATGGAGTGTATTGAGAGCTGCTTTCGAATACGGGAACACATACAAAAAGGGAAGCAATCCATCTTTTGGAGATCGCTTTAAGAGCTCTGGTGCTGCCCACTCTCTTTCCGTAAATGTGTCTCAGCATCATGCTAGGTGTGCGTCTTCGACTCTTACACGCGGTTGGACAAATTGTGCTGCCGATCGGGACACCGTATCCAATCCGTGAAGTCACCGGAATAGCATGTCGGGAAGCAAGCCCTTATTTAGGTATCCCGCCGCAAGGGTTTCGGAATGGTCGAATAAGGACAATTGAAAGACATCGTCATGCTGTTAGGTACTCTTTTTAGGAGTTCGGCAACGAGGATCTGGGGAAAGCTTCTTAAAGAGCTCTATCAGTAGAGAATGGACAGTACAGTACTGGAATGGACACAACAACCCGGATAACAAACTGGGCGCACGGACTTTCCGCTTAGGTACCTCGCTGACTTAGCTCTTTTTAAAGCATACAGATCTGACTCTACTCTAAGATGCTGTGCCACGAGATCCGAGATGCTCTTGCTACGTTGCTTTGTGCAAGCAATTCCATTATCGTTCCGTGTATATGAGTCGGATTTCCGGTGTGTGTAGTCCCGCCCCATAGCACTTTCGAAACGGCACGCGAAAGCAGTCATGTATCCGATATCCGAGTTTCGGAGGACAGTATAGAAGACTGAAAGCAACCCGCGGGTGACAGCAAAGTGTAACTCACAGAGGTACAGTGTGTACAAAACGACTGCAATCAGAGAAGTCAATAGTGCTGCTGCCAAGAGTAAGAGCTGTATCTGTTGTTCTGTAACGATATAAATCCACCGTCCAGACGCCCCAAAGAAAGCTGTTCCTTCGGGTCACGCCGGCAACGGCTGGGATTGGTCTTCGTGCAAGTAGCAGGTACGCGCTCCAACTCTAGCAGCGTACTAACGATACTCTATTTCATATAGAGATTATAAAGGTGGCTTTAAGTCTACTTTTATAATTGATTTAGTGTTCAGTGTACCCCGAGATAGGTGCTTTTTATAATCGAATCGGATGGATGCCCGGGCATTGAGATGGAAGGACGCTTTCAAAGGCGAAAGGCCATGGGGAGATACCGTCTGGGATCCATGGATCTCCGATCGGGACACCTTATCCAAGCTCCGTGGCAAGCTCTGCGCTATTTGGAGTTGAAAAACGTAGCGAACTGAAACATCTTAGTAGCTAAAGGAAGGGAAATCAACCGAGACCCCGTGCGTAGCGGCGAGCGAAAGCGGATGTAGGGTTTTCAGAGAGGCTTCGAAAGCAAAGTGTTCACTGCTTTTTCCTCCAGGTGTCATTCGATTGGATGATGGAAAAACCCAGCCGACTAGGTTCTCTTGCGAATCGCATCGTATCATCGTAGAGTAGGGAAGTGCACTGTAATTC
>JAKCVP010000039.1:25000-52457 GCA_023512835.1 Taxillus chinensis
TGTTTCTTACAGTGTGCTTCCTCTGAAAACCTCCCAGTAACACATTTCCCCTTTAAGTCTCTTAGTAGTCGTAGAGCGACACCCCCATAGTAGAGATAGCTCCCGAATTTAGCGTACCATGCAGCCAAAGAAGAGCTTTCCGTTCCGTTTTCTTTTGGATTGAAAGGTAAACTTGAGCGGCCAGTAACACTGTCTCATTCGAGTCTACACGATTTGTTGATACACTTCCAAAAAGCAAAGTGACACATCCTCTTAGAGCTTTCCGTACCACTAGTGTTTCGCTGCACACTCTTGGCTTGGGTTTCCCGAACTACACTCTCGATACCGAGCTTCTCTTTGCTTCGGTGGTTTTAGATGCTCTGTTGCAAAGGTGCTTTCGGCGGACTCATTTTCCAGGAGCTAGTGTCTTTGCTTCGGTGGTTTTCGATTACGTTCTTTATTTATGATTCTTTACCCTCCGTTTGGACTCATAATTGGATTTCTCTTTCAAGTGTTATTGGACGTGCTACCCATGTATTTGTGCTGTACTCTTAAGGTATGGGTGCTTTCGATAATACAACATTAAGTGAAAACATTTCGTTTTTCCCACGCAATACACTTCTTTAGTCACCGCGGCGGAAACACCTTGTCTTACCATTGGCGGCTTTCAAGAGTTTCGTTGGTTACAACATTCTTCTTGTTTGTAAAAAGTAACGAGAAAGGTGTGTTGGGAGCGCGGGAGTACCTTTTGGAAGGGCTCTTATGAACTGTTGTACGACTGTATCTTTTCCGGAATGCAGCTAACGCTCCCGAGGATAATACACTACAACCATCCATGAGAAAGAGACTCAAAGACATGTTTTCAGCCATACGAAAAGCCGAAATCTCATACACCTCGTATTACCTTTTACCCCTTGAGCTTGAGACTCTAAAAGCACTCTGTCTTGGAAACTGTGTAGCAGCTGTCGGGCATTTACCGACTTACTGGAGCTCATGTACCATGCCGGAGGAAGAGTATGTATTCAAAAGGGATCTTACTTCGAAGCAATCTCTTGAGTGTTACCTGTTCCGAACGGGTATTGAAAAAAAAGCGTATTTCATATTGAGCTCCCAAGATACGCTATTGGGTGGGTTATCCTTTCCCCCCGGCCAGAACCGCACGTGCGAGTTCCCCCCGCATACGGCTCAAAGTGGTTCGGTAACCCGTAATGTATAGAGTAGTTCTAGCTTGTTGGTATTGCTTCGCTCTTTTTCAAGCTCTATTAAAGAATACGAATGGAAGCGGATACAGTAGTCGCGCCCAACACTACCCAAGTCCGCACGCACCGGAAAGCTCTCTGTTT
Organism: Taxillus chinensis; assembly: GCA_023512835.1. Classification (NCBI taxonomy): domain Eukaryota; kingdom Viridiplantae; phylum Streptophyta; class Magnoliopsida; order Santalales; family Loranthaceae; genus Taxillus; species Taxillus chinensis. Next base: position 26,323 of record JAKCVP010000039.1, read on the forward strand.
CCAAATACCCTTCCCTTGGAAGCAAGCTACCCTGTGTCTGTCGCCTATGTGTCACCCGATGCTGGAGCCAGGACCCCCTCCCCTGTTTGGAAGAGCTACTAGTGTTCATACTTTACAGAGTCTACTTTTGCTGTTTCTCGTGAGCGGAAAGAAAGCATCCCAGTCTTCCATGTATATACACACTTCTAATAAAGATACGCAACACAAGTGAAAACGCTTTACGGCCGGCCGGGACTCTCTTATAGGTGTTCGCTTTTTGGATCGTCTTCTGCCCAATGACCTAATCGTTGTGTTGGTTTCATTGGGTTTACCTTGTTAACAGGTCCAAAATAGCTCTGAAAGCAAAGGCGATCTTGTGCTATACTCCGGTGATCTTTCTACCGAGGCACGCAAACTCCCATCGTGTCCCAGATCACTATGAGTTGAAACAGGGTCCGCAAAACAAGCACTATTACTAAAGAAGAGTAGAGTCTATAGGTTTTACGAAGCGAAACAGCACAGTTCACTCGCGTTGATCTCTAGAGTTTTCCGCCACTCCTATAGTGTCTACTTCTTACTACCTGTTTGTATCATACACTTTTTTTTCCGTGTGTGTCCCACGCTGCATACCCAAAGTCCAGAGGCATGGTGGGGTAGGTCCAGTAATCTCTTTTTATTATAGCTTTTCAACACATAAAAGAAGAGAGTTTTAGTTGTCCTCCGAGTCGCACGGCGTTTTAACCAAAAGAACTTCTTGCGCAATTCATGCCTTTCCTTTATGACAAGAAAAGCTGTCTTTATTTCCATGTGAAATTGTTCTCTTGACTTTTTATCAATATTAGGCGAGCGTAACACAGTATATAAGACTCGTGATTCAGGCAATCCAATGCTCTTATGGAAAGGCGGAAGCCCCCAACAAAGGTTTTCATAAAAAGGGTGCTCAAAAGAGCGAATCACTATGCGTATCTGGGTGGTCTTTTGGTGTTGGGTCCTCTTATAAAGTGGTATTGATCAGGAATCCAGCCGGCCGGTGGAGACATCCTATAAAACCGGTCCCGCAACAATGTGCATCTACCCATTTCTCCCGTATAAAGCTCTCTTCTCGTCTTTCGCGCAACACAAATAGAGCTCTTCTAAGAGGATGTGTCTATCCCGTAGGAGAATAGCAACACAGTACCTTTGCTTTCTATAGTAGCGTCTTTCTTTTAACAACAAGAGAAAAGAGAGAGCCTTCTTTTGTTGGACTCGAGCAGCAAGCAGCCATGTCAGAAGTGTATGCCTTGTTGGTAAGCAACGCCCACCACAAGTGCTTTTTCTTCTTTCTCTCTAACTCACTGAAAAACAAGAGAGGTTGCGGGGAGCGCAAACAGTGGAAACACATCCTTTCGGTATACAGAGTGCACTTTGGAGAGGTCCTAAAGCATCTGTTGTTGCCAGCAGCCATACGATCCAATCGCACACGCCAGCACCCAGAGTATAGTATATCTATGCCTTTCCCGCTCCAACTTTCACTACACTAAGAGTCTTCCCGGCAGACTGTACTGTCAGAGTCCACTGGAGGGTATCAAAGCGTCCGATCTCTTAAGCGTTCCGTACCCTCGATCTCTTCTGTGATACTGTATCACATCCCAAGTGCTGCCTGTACTGTACTCTCGTTCACTTTCTGTGCTTCTTTCGGAGCTTCCCCTTCGAGTGTACATGCCTATCTATGACAGAGTCTGTCACGTCTCTCATCCATAGCTACCCCATGTATCTCTATAAGAGACCAACAAACCTCCCCCGGTTTCCCAGTTGTGTACTTTTCGGGGCACCCAATGCTGCTATTAAGAGACACTCTGACCCCAGCAAGCGGAGCAAAGACATCTCTTCCGGCCGGTGACAACATCGGAGGCGACCCATTCTGTTACCGGTGCTACGGTTCCCCAATTCCACAGGTTTGAGTCTTATCTGTTGTGAAAAGCCAGCGTGTTTAGGCACTGATGCAGTTGCTTCTTCCGCTTTCACGAGTCCGAAAAGAGCATCCCTGCACTTCCGATTCTCCAGCAACAGGTATCGGTAATTCTATAAGAGAGTACACTACCAGACCATATACAGACCCACGGGAAAGTCGATGCCAGACACAGAAGCGACAGCGAACCAGAGAGTCTACATCCATCCCCGGCCGGGTATACTCCGACTAGAGATTCCAGAGAGTGGTCAGCGAGATACACCAGAGCTCTCAAAGCATTGCCGGGCCGGCACACAGACTCTTTGTTGAGTGTCTCTCTCTTGAGACTATTCTCGGTATTCTTACGTTAGTTACCATCCGCATCCCGTACCGTGTGATAGATGGTACACAATCTCTCTCCCCGGCCGGAACGATAGAGAGCCGCACCGAAAGAGAGTCTATCCCGTAACGTTATCGAAGCAAACCGACCGACCGACCGACTAGGTAGGCATCGGGAGTGGCAGACCCAATCATTGGACATAGGACAACTGCATGTCCGGTACTACCGGTTGAAACACGTATGCACCTCGCTCCGCGTATCGTGTGCCTTGGCCTGCTGGGCGACTCGAACAGTGCACTCTCTGCGTTTCAGTCTAGTGGTGGTGAGGTAAGCCAACTGCATCGCTGCCATGCCCACGGTCCGAAACAGCATATGTAGCGTGCCCAACCCCCCACCCAGAGTGTATAGAGCTAGCACAATCAACACTATACTTGATGCAAGAGTAAAAACCATCTATCAAACGGTACGGGATGCAGATGGTAACCAACACAGAAAGCAGAGATCCAAGGACTGACTACACTGTCTGAAAGTCTTTAGCAAAGAGAGTGACACATCCGGGTCCGAGTCCGAGTCCGAGAGTGGTACAACCATCCAATCGCCTAGAGAGATACTCCGATAGGCGAGAATCAGAGAGTTGGCATAGATATGCAACAAGATACCAAGAGAGTCTTACGAAACACGGATTGCTGGCTTGCCTGCCTAGCCATAATAAGAGAGCACTCTACTCTCGCGTAGGCCTATCGGACCAGTTGCGTGTTACATAGACACCGAAAAGCAGACTGAAAGCTTAAGTAATCGATCTGCCGGACCCGTGGTGCAGATCTACTGACTGTTCTGCCTGGTATGTGTCTATGCTATCTGGATGTGATGCATAGTTACTGGAGTGTCTGCTTTCGAACTGAAATGTGTGTCTTGTACAAGACAGAGTAGAGTTCGGTACGAGAGTATCTCCGGAAGTGGAGAGTGTACAACCAGCATGCATTCCGAGAGTGGCACACTATACGCGGAGCGAGGTGCATACATCCGGGGAAGTGTTGTGTGTTGAGCCGAGCTAGCAATGACACTGTTTGTGCAGCTATTGCTCAAGAGAGAGAGCACTCTACACACACAAGAGAGAGAGATGCTATCTTTCAGTAGACTAGAATACGTCATAAGCACTCTGGAGGACCCAACTCGATACGGAGAACACTCTTTCTCTTCGGCTCTCGTATGAGGTATCCGGAGCTACTGATATCCGTCACGGAGCTACAGAATCGCCTGGCACTTTGCTCTCTGAACTGCCCTTCTCGAAATGCCCAGTGATTGCACAGACACAGAGTGTTGTTTCGTAGATTGCTTACGGGGTTTTCCGCTACGAAGTGCACTGAGCGAAGAGACGCATCGGCAGAAAGCGAACCGCCATAGACACGCGTGTACCCCGCCGAGTCGAGATGCACGATTCTTGCAGTGCAGCATAGGTGTTTTCACTCTCCATAACAAGACAGCAATCTTTGGAGAGAGTAAGGTACGGCCGGAGAACCCATAACTCGCCGATCGGGTAGCATGGGTCTTACGGTTTAGTTTACTACCGTGAAAAGAGGTGCCATGCCACTGTTGTGTGTGTACTAGCGATGCGGATCCACCACACTGTTAAGATGCCTGTTTTCTTTCACTACCGAAGAGAGTCATACCAGTTTTAGCAGCCCAGTCCAACACGGTGGTATACAGAGTGCACAAACAGAGCAATTTCAGCACCCCAAGGCATCTTTGCGATACGGTGGGAACATGCGTGCAACAACACACCTACAAGAAAGCCCGTACACCGAACATCATCCGAAAATGACAGAAAAAGAAAGTACATTTCCAATCCGATAGCAGCGCTTATACCAGTAATACATCTCTAAGCAGCAAGTCGGGCGGGTAAGCGTATCTATAGAGACCTACCCAGTCAGACAGACACAGAGTGACAGAAAGAGTCCGTATTCGACCTGACAGAATCGACTACAAGATTAGAGAGTCCATTCAAAAGCTCCGTAAGCCATAGAGACACAAGCCTATTTCGTCGAATTGATTCCGCTATCGGTGCTCGCTCGCTTCTCATTGGATGCAGTAGATAAGGCTGTCGCTCCCGTTCGATTCGTACATCAGCGATTCTTTTGAAATACCTATTTCATTCCGAGCCAGCAGTACTCTCTGTCTTTCAGTCCACCTTAAAGAATGGATAGTCCGCGTACACGCACTCTGCTTTCAAGGGAGGGAGACGCGCCGTTCCCAAACAGAACGCCTAAAACCAGGCTCATGGAAGAGAGCACACACCCGAAACCATTCCGACCTCGATAGTATAGGGAGGGGAGTGACACCCGACCGACCTCTAGGGGACAGGTGCTAGGCGTACTGAGAGTTTAGAAGAGAGAGTTTGTAACTGGTCTTTTGAAACTGAGAGTTTTGTGCGTATACTACATATGAGGTGTTTCCGATCTAATCGGAATAGAGATAGTGGAAAGAAAAGAGGCTTTCGTTGGCTCTGAGTTCTCTCGGGATGAAAGTACTTCTAGTGTTGCTGTGTCTCGCTTTCCGCGAATATCTCTCTTTTACAAATCGATTTGTATCCCCAAGGTCCCGGGTTCGACCACTGCGAGTCTTACTCCGAAACAAGAAACTCTCCTCTAAACGCATAGTGTTCTCTCTAACAGTAGCAAGCCAGCCCGGTTCACCAGGTGTTCCCCCCCGTTGTAAGATACCCCAACCATTCTCTTAGAGATGCTTTCCTATTATAGAGTTTGATCCTGGCTCAGAAGGAACGCTAGCGATATGCTTAACACATGCAAGTCGAACGTTGTTATCGGGGAGAACGCAGAGATAGGCTCCTTGCTTAAATAGCTCTTGTCTCCCTTTGGTGGGACCAGTGGATAACAAAGTGGCGCACGGGTGCGTAACGCGTGGGAATCTGCCGAACAGTTCGGGCCAAATCCCGAAAAAGCGAATACGCGCTGTTTGAAGAGCCTTCGTAGTATTAGGTAGTTGGTAAGGTAAAGGCGGACCAAGCCTATGATGCTTAGCTGGTCTTTTCGGATGATCAGCCACACCGGGACTGAGACACGGCCCGGACTCCAAAGGGGGGCAGCAGTGGGGAATCTTGGACAATGGGCGAAAGCCCGATCCAGCAATATAGCGTGAGTGACGGAAGGGCAATGCCGCTTGTAAAGCTCTTTCGTATAGTATAGATCATGACAGGACTATAGGAAGAAGCCCCGGCAAACTCCGTGCCAGCAGCCGCGGTAAGACGGGGGGGGGAAAGTGTTCTTCGGAATGACTGGGCGTAAAGGGCACTTAGGCGGTGTTGAGGGTTGACAGTGAAAGTCGAAAAAAAGCGGAATGCTTTCGAAACCAATTCACTGGAGTGAGACAGAGGAGAGTGGAATTTCTTTTGTAGGGGTTAAATCCGGAGATAAAAGAAGGAACGCCAAAAGCGAAGGCAGCTCTCTGGGTCCCGACCGACGCTGGGGTGCGAAAGCATGGGGAGCGAACAGGATTAGATACCCTGGTAGTCCATGCCGTAAACTATGAGTGTTCGCCCTTTGGGTAGCTTTGTATCCTATGGGGCCAAGCTAACGCGTGAAACACTCCGCCTGGGGAGTACGGTCGCAAGACCGAAACTCAAAGGAATTGACGGGGGCCCGAACACGCGGTGGAGCATGTGGTTTAATTCGATAAAACGCGCAACACCTTTCCAGCCCTTGACATAAGAGAGTTTGCCTCTTTTCGGGAGAGATGGTACTATCTCATACAGGTGCTGCATGGCTGTCGTCAGCTCGTGTCGTGAGATGTTTGGTCAAGTCCTATAACGAGCGAAACCCTCTTTTTGTGTTGCTGAGATGCGCCTACTTTGGAGAAAGAGCAACCGACCCCCAATCAAGAAGTGAGCCGAGTGTTGTACACTTGACAGCGCGACACGTAATGGAGTGTGCCAGCACCTCGCTTTCCGTATGGGAGAGATGGAAGCATCTCTTTTTTCAAGTCAATGTGTCGTTCTTTAGCAAGGGTTAGAGGGCGGATACTCGGAATTCCGGTACGTAGTGTAGTATTCCCCCAAAACTCTATGGGCAACTCCAAGAAAAGAGATGTGCGTGCCGCACTCACGAGGTACTGCAAGTGATATACTTGAGGAAGGTTGGGATGACGTCAAGTCCGCACGGCCCGTATGGGCTGGGCCACACACGTGCTACAATGGGTATTACAATGGGAAGCAAGGCTGTAAGGCGGAGCGAATCCGGAAAGAGACGCCCAGAGAGTTCGGATTGTGCTCTGAAACTCGGGAACATGAAGTTGGAATCGCTAGTAATCGCGGATCAGCATGCCGCGGTGAATCTGTACCCGGGCCCTGTACACACCGCCCGTCACACCCTGGGAATTGGTTTCGCCCGAAGGAGATATACCAATGAGCCCATGACTCTTTTGTACCCACTAGTGAAGTGCGTGCCAAAGCGTTTGGTGGTCTTATTGGCGCATACCAAGGTGGGGTCTTCGACTGGGGTGAAGTCGTAACAAGGTAGCCGTAGGGGAACCTGTGGCTGGATTGATGACAAGAGAGTGAGAGTGCTATAAGCATAACTCGAACCATATCTCTTGCAATCTGTCGATATTGCTTGCTGGCAATGCAACCATCTTCCAAACAAGCACTTGGTGCGTCTCTGAACCCAACTCATCCGGGCCCCGGGATACACTTATTGATATTGGTTACACCAATACTGCCAGTGCTACCTACCGGAAGCATTCAAGCATCTCTCAATGCCCGGGCACTCGGTTAGACGTGCACACACCCGAAACCATTCCGACCTCGATACGTGGGAGTCTGGCGCCATATGTACTGAGAGTGTTCGGGAGACATGGTCCAAGCCCGGGGGATAGAAACCAATCTTTCCGAAGAGCAAGCACTTCTTATCGACTATGAGTCGTATACCCAGTGTTACTTCCGGTGTGCTTTCAGTCTTTCAGTAGCCATAGCAGATTGTCTATTTGTTACTTCGTTAAATGGTATCAATAGCATCATACAGGCCGGGATATGGTGTTACTGTTACTGTGACTTGTTCGGGACTCTTTGGAGAGAGCAGAGAGTCTGGCCGGCCCCCGGTTGCTGTCTTACTTGTTTCTGCGAATACCCGCATAAGACATTCCCGTACGCTTTCAGTCTGTCTTTAAGTCTTTATGTGCAGTTCATAGGCGTTGGTGGAGCTCTCCGAGTGTATTCGTACTCTGGAATGGGTGCTTACCCGAGTCTTTCCAACCCAGCGTACCCCAGCAAGCCGACCGGACAATACCAACATACACCGGAGCTCAGAACTACCAGTCTCGAATCGAGAGAGAACTACTGCTATTCGCTATGCGCTTTTGTGCTGTATTGTGTCTGTTCGGAACAAGACTTATTAGGTGCCCCCGAAAGGTGCCATGCAAGCCACGGGGTCTCATATGCGTTACACTCTGCTCGAAGTAGACTACTCTAGAGAGCAGACAAGACTCTGTACTCTAAAGTGTACTGTACAAGATCTCTCCGCTGAGAGTACTCTCTCTGTCTTTCAAGAGCTTGACATCTCTGCGATCTGTCGAAACACTGTCTCTCTTATGGTTGAGTGTAACTCAACACAGTATACCGAACTCTCTCTTCTCTCTAGAGTAGTTCTATAAGAGCTCTATCAGTACAGAATGGACAGGACAGTACTGGAAACAGGGTAGCGATTGGACAGTATACCGTTAGAACCGACTCGATACCGAGAGAGATGCGGTCGGGCTGTCACCCTCGGGATTGCTTTCACGATGAGTTTCGTCCATAATGATTGAATTCTAACATCGTTAAAAAAAGGGTAAGGGAGACATCTTTGCAGTGCTTGCTTTCCATAATGATGTGAAATCCGGAGTGTGTACTGATTGCTTTCCAGTTGTTTCTACCTTTCAGACCAAGAAGAGCGCAGATAGCTCGCCGAATTCATACCTTATTTTCCCTCCCTATGGTAGTCGTACGGTAGTCAGTCACCATCCCTAAACAATACGAAATGCAATTTCAGACAGCCTGGTAGTCCCCCTTTTTCTGTTCATCCGCCGGATATAGCGGCTTTCATACAGATAGAGACACAGCACCTTTTGTTTGTAAGCGAGCAACAGACAGAAGACACACAGCGAAGAGTCAGAAACCCCAAAGATTTTCGACGTAAGAGAAACCGGTGGGTTCGGGGAATACACGCCTGCACCATATCGATTTAAACAGTATAGGAGTAAGCGAGCAACACACAGAAGACCTTTTTCTTCTTTCTTTTAGATTTCGCGGAAATCCAGTAAAAGCAGACTCGGACCTTAACCGTCGTAAAGCAGCCTGGCAAGACACGACTCTCTTCTCTAGTTGTAAAAAGGAAAGAGCTCTCTATACGATATTTGTGCTTCGGCCTTTTACCGGCGGAACGGAACACAAAGAGCAGCAACAAAGAGGCGTTATTCCCTCTCTTGTCTCGAATCGTTTAAAGGAGCACGAAATTCGATACAAAGTAAATTGGCTTTGCCTTCTTCCCGAATATGGCAGTGGTTTCACGCGGGTCCCTATACAACCATTAGACGTCCAAGTTTGGGCATGGAATGATGTAACTTGGTACGCAAAGAGCCATACCTGCGTCTCTTAAGGACAACGAAATCTGTTAACTTGCAGCTACCAACAATGTTTCTCGAGTGATACGGAGGCATCGATTTTCCGGATAGAGATGGGACAGATCGGAGGTTTCAGAACACTCTTTTAGAGCAGTTGAAAGGAGGGTGGTTTCTCTCAAACATACTATAGGAGATTCAAGAAAGGCCAAAAACATATGGTACTCTAAGAAAGCTTCCAGGTCCAGGATAGAGTTCAACGAGCGTACCGGCTTTGATGCTAGCTCATAGTAACTTCTAAACGGAAAGGTGGCAAGCCTTAGGGAAGAGAGTTATGGGTTACAGGTCTCATGCGTCTTTTGATGAAAAGGAAAAGGGGTCTCTTAACAGGGGCATATCTATCTCTTTCGTAGAGAGGGAATTCCAATAAGCGCTATGGGCGGGAGCGGCATCTACGTCTATCTACAACAATATAGGAATACCTGGAACAACTTTCGACGGAAAGGACAAGTAGCCTGGCACTTCAATAAACTGTCGAAGGCTCTCTTTAAACGATATAAGAAACTCTATTCCGAGCCGACTCCCCATTTCTGAATCTCCAGTGGTTTGCTTTCACGCGACCTATTCTTGACATCCTTCTCACTCGCGAAAAGTCCTATATAGTGTTTCCGCGAAAAGGCCTAGGCGCTTTCTTAATCCGGATCCCTCTCTACTAAAGCATCTGTTTTTCAATCCTATATAGTGCTTTTTACTTCCTCTATCATTCCTAAAAGGAGAGTTTTCGTGTTGTTATGCTATACTTGTAAACCAGCAACATATCAGAGAGTAGGGCTGCCCCAGCTCGAAAGCCTAGTCTGCTACTCGCGGAAAGCGCTTTCTTCCGCTTTTTTGGAAGTGTAAAACACTTTTGTACAACAGAGGATACCCTCCACCCACCGTATAGCGACCTTTTCGGAGATCCACTATTCTATTGTATAGAGTACTCTCCGGTTGTAAGCCTGGCGGCAATACATTCGTGCCTTCATTCCAGATTTCGCAACAATAGAGGATACCCGGCGGCCTCCGACAAGAGATGTGCTATCCCTTCCACCCAGATATTCCAGCACTTAGGGAACTGAAAGGGAGAGTGTTTCCAAGTCTCTCTTCTGTGATACTGTATTTGGAGACTGACTTTACCGAGCCCCGGGTGCTGTTGTCACTAGCTCTAAGAAAAAGACTCTTTCTTGTTGATGCGCGTTAGGTCCCGCTCTTCGTTAAATAAGAAAACCAGATCTTGCCATAGGGGTAAAAGCCAAAACTCTCTGTATACAACCGAACGGGACGAGAACTCTCTTGTTAGTAGCAGCCTTCCACCTCTCCATTCTGCTGTTGTGTGTTTACCGCGTTCCCCCCAGCACCCTACGAAATTGGTATCTTGGCGTCTCTTCCCCCGGATCCCACCACACCTATAACAGAGAACTTATGTCCATTTTCGAACACCCTGTATAAAGAGCACTCTACAAGGGAGGGGTTTCAGAACACTCTTTTAGAGCAGTTGACACTTTCGTTCTTCTTTGAGAAAACACGCTAGTCATTGGCAGAGCAGACCCTCTTGCTACCCAGTCCATGGCAGCCCAATTCCTCGGAAGCTATTCGCATTCTGCATTCTCTTCTCTCTTCTCTATCATGGTAAATCTCCGGACATTGTGGGCACTCGGGGGGTGTAGCACTTGTTTCATTCATGGTAGGATACGCTGCATTTCGGATTGGGGACGAGACAGACTCTCTTGTTGGGAATCCGGGGCCTTACGAGCTCTTCCGAATACCATACGTAACGTATTCGAAAACCAGAAGTCCTACTACGTTGAGTAACCGCCCAGTCCCATGCGAGTAGTGCTTTCAGAGAAGTTTCGAAGTGAAACAACCCGTGTTCCGGTACTACATTACAAGAGAAAAGCACCGTATCGGTCGGGTCTTGGGTGTTTTGATCCGCGCGATACCTGTCGATTTCCAGAGAGCAATGAGTGTGTCTTAGACTTCCGACTCCATCCAGCATTCCATTAAAAACAGGCTGCAATGGGGGGTTACACACCGGTTTCTCTTTCAGTCTGTTTGGAAACTACTCGGATCTCTTCGTGGAAGCGAGAGTTGATTGTCTTGTTGGGTGTGATACACTGTTGTTTCGCTTTGGGCTCGGGGAGTGACTTCGGGTAGTGGGGAAAGATGTGCTGGGAGACCTTGACGCGTGGATAGGCGACCTCGGGTCTTTCAGGTGTATGTCGTACTACAACACGATTAGGTGGCTTCCCGGAGCTTGCCCAGAGCTTGTAAGAGTGCCAGCAAGCCAACAAGTGTATATGTCCAGAAGATACGAAACGGACTTGTCTCTTTAGCGTGACTCACGGATACTCTAATGCGTCCCACTTCGTGTGCGTTGGATCCACTTCGCGTTTTAGGAGATAGATATGCGTTCGGCGGTAGGCATGAGTGTGCTCTTCTCTTTGAAATCGATTGACTTGATGGACAACAGTGGGTCTCGCATGGGACTGTAGGCTGGTTGGCGACGTGTCTTGTTGGATTTCTCGGAGTGGTGAGCGTGTAGGCTGCTTTTCTTGTTAGAGCCATGGCAACTATCTGGTGGGGGGGACCTCTATACCCGTGGTATCACTACAAGGGCTGGGCACGGAAGAATGGTCTTACCAGCCAGAGTGGGCACAGGGTTTCTTCGAGAGTTCTGTGTTGCTTCGCCAACTACAAGCGGCTATGATTCCGAATGTATCTGGAAGGTAAGGTCTCTCTTCTGTAAGGCATTTGGGTAGTGCTCTATCCCGTAACGTTATCGAAGCAAACCACCTAAAGCGTCTCATTCCACAAGTGGTTTGGCATATCCTAGCGAACACGTATTCTTCTCCAACCAAATTCGGGGTTTATAGGACCTTTGGGTTGATAGCCCCGCTTGCGGGTGGTGTGGATAGCCCAATGGGCGTATTGAGAATGCTCAGAGATGGATTGGACGTTGGGATTACTCTTTGGCAAGGTGAAACAGAGTGTATGATGATTGGGTGTGCGCGACGCTAGCAATCAATTAGCGACACTTGAAATAACACCACTTTAAGAGGTTTCTTTCGAGTACTCTCTTTTAAAGGTGGCTACTTGTTTAAGAGAGGTAGCTCTCTCTTTCTGGGTGCAGTAATACGCGAGTTATGGAGTGGAACTCTAGTGCTTTCTCTTGCGATACGGTTCGGTGCAGCTGGAATAGATAGCCCTTTTCGCGGAGTTATGCACCTGCTCTTTTCCTGAAAGTGAACGCCGGCAGCACAAGAAAAGCGTAGCTAGCTATACGACACTAGTCCACCTACTGGTAGTCGATAATGCCTGGGTATCCGCCGCCCAGGGAAACATAGACCAACACAATAGAGTTCCAGCAGAGCACGTTGCTAACGCTTACGCACGTAAAACGTGGATGAGCTAGCCTATTGTTGCATTTCTAGCATTCCAAGTTCCGGACCGGAAACAGAGTGACAGGATCCAACTTGCAGCTACACCACTCTCTCTACTCCGACCGAAAAGACAAAGCGGAGCTGGGAGAGATGTACATCCTTTTTGCGGCACACTGCACGGAAGCTCCGGTCAAGCAGGATGGAGATACCGTTGGAAGAGCAGCTTTACCTGAAAGAGGCATGAGAGTTGGGCCACTGGACCGAGCATATCCTCCAGGGTATTCCCTCTTAGGCGTAGGGTAGAGTTACCTCTTTTACAACACACTATAGAGTGCTTGGGATCTGGAGCACACCATTGCGATAGACGGACTACTTCCTTCGAGAAACTTGTCGGGCCGATGGTGCCTCTTCACTCGATAAAACCGAAATCACATAGAGAGCTACCCTAGGGAATTTCACTACTGCCCGGACCGGAATACATTCTGTACATGTGCTGTGTTGTAAACCCAGTTCCATGTCCTATCGGCGAATTCGGGTAGAGACAGGACATAGTGCTAGTAGCACACTCCCTCTCTTAGCAGCTTTACAGGCACGCGCATCTACATAGAGCACTGTTGGCGGCGTGGGTCTAAACTCTACTCGCATCCCAAGCAGGTTTCCGGGTAGCTGCAATTCTCTAGCTCTTACAAAGTTATAGTCACACAGAGAGTATACCGCGAAGGCTTCCACTCGGGGGGGGAGCGACATTGGCGAGCGTCTCTCTGGTAGCTCTAGTAGAGTGGTTACTTTCCGGTGCCCGAATCGAATCTCTCCCAGTGGATATGACTCCAAAAAGAGCTGCTAAACGTTTTACGCGCAGACAGTGTAGGTCGAAAACGCGATACCACCATAAAAGTGGACATCCAACCTTAAGGGCTACAAAAAAAGTGTACTCTCTGCTCTCTTACGCTCGGGGTCGTATACGCAGGCTATGTTAGACTCTTCTCGTTCGCCGGCTCACTTCACTCTGTTTCGGGGTAGCGTATCTATACCATATCGAAAAAGCAATACTGAAAGCACGGACCATGCTCGGTTCCATAACAGGTCCGTCCAGAAACGCTGCTCTCTTACGCTCGGGGTACAAGCTTGTTGGTATTCTTCCCTACGGGTTTCTCTGGTCCGGAAGTGAACACCAACCACCGTAGTGCCGATTCGCGTGTGCCCGAATTCGACATTTGAAGAGGTAGACGAAACTCCAATGTGCTGTCTGCTCTACAGACAAAATGGGGAGATTCATGCTAGGGTCTCTCCGCCTAGACTTCGGAAACAGAGTGAAGAGTACCTTTTCACAACCTGTTACCTCTTTGCGTTCGGGTATGCTCGAAACCTCTCCGAGAGTGCGGGATGGGACAGTCTTGTCTGTCTTAGGCGTCCAATTACGAGCTATAGGTATGCACCGAAGGTAGGGGGTATTTGTTTAGAGATGTGTCTAAACTTACAACTCTAGTTTCCCGGGCGGAGTGATGCAACCTCAGAAAGCTCCCGAATCGATTGGAGAGTCTACTCTCTTCTTAAAGAGCACCAGCAGCCAAGTTTGTGATACAGCAGCAACCGGGGGCCGGCCAGACTCTCTTGTTTAGACAGTGACATCTCTGTCAGTTTACAAAGTAAATGTACTCTACTCTAGGTGCGTTTTTCGAATTAAGGCGAAAGCCAAGACCTAGTTGCGCGGCGGACCTAACTGTTTCATTGCAGTCGGGAAGTGGGCGTACAGCTACAGCTACAGATACGCTCGCCATCCATGGTGTCACCTTTTGCGACTCTCCAAGCACTCTCCATAACAAGACAGCACCGCGGTTACCAACACCTCTTACACAAGCATCCCAAACCCAACAGCAACTTCAATCGCTCTATCACATACACGTTCAACAGCTACGCCCAGAATACGTGATGCTCGGCTCACGGGGGACTACTTGCTTCCGAAAGACAACTGCCATGACTCTAACGCCTAAAGAGTATGACCTCCGGAGATGCTAATGCACTTTCCAGAACAAGACAGACAGAGTTCTGGCTGCACTCTTCTCTTCATGACCTAAAGGCCCGACTACTAGAGCATCTCTTCCAATCGTATTTCCGGACGACCTATGTGTTAGGCTGCTGGACAAATGAATGAAAAGAGCTCGGGCATTTCGGGTTGGAAGTCATCCACGCAATGTTGCTAATCGAAATGGAGTGGAAGTCGACTGAAAGCATTGCCCATACGAGAGTGCCTCCATGCTAGTGCTGCCGATCTCCGATCAATAGAGATATCGAATAGCGTTTCTTTCAACCGGGGGAACTCTCTGGAACAAGCAAAGGCGTTTATGGAACTGTCTGCCGATCTGCCTGCGTACCGACTCAATGGTATGTATAGCGTGCTTCTGCACTTTCCACTAGATCTCCTTGGAGGGGATTGGACTTTCGGTCTCTCTGATTCCAGGGATTGGGTGCATTAGAGTACTTGCTAGCAAGTAAATCGTATGTGTAGCGCAGCGGTAAGAGCTTGGCTTGGGCACCACACACCGACTACTCTAAGATGTGCATCGAAATGCCAGCAGGAAAATGCGCTTTCTTCCGCTTCCGCTCTGTAGGCGCTCACTCACTGCTGGAAAGAATGACCATCCTCCCTCCCGAACACTCTCAGTTCTCCGGTTGCGCGAGCGGATGAGCGTCTTCTTTCTTGTGTAATAGTAAGGGATCTCTGTTCTGATTGCGGCAAACTAGACTACACTAACCGCATGCGGAATTGATGTCGATTCATCTATACTTCCATGCATGGCAGAACTGGATGGCTTGGAGCTGTATGAGCGGTAGGTAACGTTCACGTACGGCTCCGTGAGAAGGGCACTCTTGTTGTACCTCACTCCCGTCTTCAATGGGGTCTGCTCTTTCTTTCTTGGGAGAGTATGCCAATATGATCTTAATGAGGCGCGGGGCTTAGCATCTGTATTTCGTTGGGAGCTCGGCGTTTGCTTTCCATTCCATAAACCCCTCCGGCCGACAGATCTAGTGGTAGGTGGTCCCGAAAGCTTTCGGGAATAGGGTAGCCGAGTGTTTCCGCACAGCAATGAACCGCGAACCCTAGACGCCCAAAAGAGATCGGGGGCTCTAGTAGTGGCACCTCAACAGTTCACGGAGACATGTACCGAATGCTCATACGGGACAGTTTACTCCCGGGGGGTAAGATACTGGTGTTCTCGGACGATAGGGGGTGCGGACACACCTGCGCGGATTACAGGTGACGGTTACAAGAATTGCGGGGAAGTGAACAGTACCCGAAAGCATTCTGGGATGGATGTAGACCCATCGGGCAGGGAGACTCATTCCGGTCCTGGGAGTATCTATCTCACTCTCAATACGGAGCGAAGCATTATTAGAGGCAGAAAGACACCACCGGTTGTTGGGCCGAACTCCATATCCGGGTCTTTAGTAATCGATTCAAAGACATAGTCAAAAAACGGTTTCCCCATTTCATTTTGTTATACAGAAGGCTCGAAGTTTAGACCGCTCACAGTAGTGCTTCCCCAAGAAAAGAGCATGAAAGAGGCGATCAGAATGGTACTCGATTCCATGTACGCCGAGTCTGATAGTCGAGGCAGCAACTCTCTATTAAGTCAACGGATCAAAGAAGAGTGGGGCACCTCTTGCAGGTTTCTTGAATTCGACATCCGGAAGTGTAAGCAGCACTTCGACCGACATCGACTCATCCCAATCCTTAAAGAAGAGATCGACGATCCCAAGTTCTGTTACTTCATTCATAAAGTATTTTCTACCGGAGGTGAGAAGGGCCCTGACTCCGTCCAACAAAGTGTACTCTCGGCCCAACCGTGGCACATCTACCTAAAGAAGCTCGATCAGGAGATAGGGATGCTCCGAAAGAAGTACGAAATTCCGATAGTTAAGAGAATAGGTGCTTTCGAGAAGCCAAAGCAAGAGAGCGGGCCGGCATCCTACGTATTGCCTGTATTGCCGTTTGCGTACACCCCAAACACTAGCAACCGAAGGGGGGACTCTCAGACTCGCTAGTTGCCGGCTTGCCGTCACAAACACGCCATCGAGCTGCCTCCTTTGCGCCCGTAATGCCGGGTGTTCCCCGAAGGCTTTATACGGCGGTAGAGCACGCAGTAAGCAGAATTGGGCCATGAGATACCCTAAGCAGGCTGTTGAAAAGCACCGGAAAGAGCTGGGCTCGACAAGACTTCTCCGGTCAGAGAAAGGCCAGTACCGTAGTACGCTTTCCCAACACACCTCTTCTGCCTTGGAAAGGATTTGTTACGCGCGATATGCCGACTGCTTACTACTGGGTTTCGTGGGTCCCGTAGAGCTGGCAATCCAAAAACGTATCGCCCACTTCCAACAATCCGGCCTGAACCTTGTAGGCTCTGAAGGCAGAAACACAATAGCTGCACGGAGTACGGTAGAATTCCCCGGTACGGTCATTCGTAAAGTCCCGACTAGGACTCCAATACCCTTCGTGAGAGAGCTGGAGAAGCGTCTACGGGTAAAGCACCGTATCCTTCAAACAGCTTTCCACCTACGCTCCGCCATCCAGTTTCGGCGGAAAAACCTAGGTAGTCAGAGTCGCCCGAGTCAACCGTATGGGATGCTGAGCGGAGAGAGTCTGGACGTGCCACTATCTGGAAAAACCGTCCGAAGAACACCTGAGCTGGACCGTAAACCTCCGGAAGAGCTCCTCTCTTTTAGCAACCCATCGGACGTGCCACTTGCAGCGGGCATGAGTGTCCGGAAGTGCTTGTATAGGGGTTCGGGAGTTCAGTGGGACAGATCTCTCCGCATGGAATACAATAGAGATAAAGATAGAGGCGCCTATCAAAAAGATACTCCGAAGGCTGCTGGAAAAAGGTATCATTAGCCGAAGAAGACCCTGGCCCATCCACGTGGCAAGCTTTACGAACGTGAGCGACGGAGACATCGTGAATTGGTCCGCGGGCATAGCGATCCGGTTGCTTTCCTACTACAGGTGCCGCGACAACATTGTCCAAGTCCGCACGATTGTCGACCACCAGATCCGCTGGTCTGCCATATTCACCCTGGCCCACAAGCACAAATCCTCGGCGCGGAATATTCTTAAGAAGTTCTCCAAAGACTCAAATCTTTGCAATAAAGATGGTAAGACCCAAGCAGAGTTCCCCAACCGCATAGAGCTTGGGAAGCTCGGACCCAATAGGAGAGTGGCACTGTGCCAGTTGCGATGCAGGCCGGATAGAGTACTGAGTGTTTCGTAAGAGTCGCTCACGAGGGTAGTTCCAGAGCTAGACTAGGAAAGCTCTCTATTGGAAAGCTCTGCTTTTTCGAGAGAGAGAGAGAGCATTGTGCCACCTAAGAGTGTATGGGACCCCGCGCCTCGTTCTCCTAGTAGTCGGGCGCTTTATTCACCATTTCGAGGACATCGACACAGTAAATCCTCTCATGTCTCTCATACCAACCTCTAGAAGAGTGTTACCTAGTAGCGGAGTGCTCTCTTCCAGGGTGTCTTCTTGAAGTGTGCTGCTTTCAAGTGTTTGGGTGCAGAACCAATCACGCTCGGCAAGTGCAATGCTACAGAAAGAGCGGGCGCTTACAAAGCCTGGCTTTGCTCTTTGACTTTAGAGTGGTTATTGAAGCAATGAGTCTTGTTGATTGCCTTTGCTTCCGGTATACACTTGTAAAAGACATGGAGCTCGCGTATCGGATCGGAATGGAATGACAAGTATTGGCCGGCCAGACTCTATACAGTGCTTGTGCCATCGTGTACGATTTCTGGAAAGTCTATAACATGGACTCCTCGAAGAGAGGTTTCTTAAGAGTCACTGTCTTTGCCTCTGCCGCTTGGGTGTCGTGGGCGTACGCTGGCTCCAAGTTGTAGTCGTATAGGACAGCTAGACTCTCTGGCTCAAGTGACTGAAAGCATAGAATGACTTTTGGAGATCTGAAAGGTGTTATGCGAGTCGAGATCGGATGTCCTTGAAGATAGAGTCTATAGCGTAGCGAGATGTGCCCGAGGGTTACAGGTCTCATGCGTCTTTCTCTCTCGGTATACAGTTCGAAGCACGATTTGTTTGGTGCCAGAGGGCTTGCTTTTTCGAGACACAGAACGATGGGAAGGTATTGTCAGATATCTGTATGGGACCCGCGGAGACACTCTCTTCAACCTGGAATGCGTTCGAGTCCGCTCACTTGTAGTTAGGTCCACAGATGTGCCGTAGAACTGCCTATACGCGATGACATTGTGGCAAGGTTACAGAGCCGATCTCGACTCGCCGCACACCTTTTCGAAACAGGTAGCTGGATGAACTGTTACCTACCTGGTGCGTATCGCAACAGCCGACCAACAGCTCTTTCTTAAGCATTCAGAATAGCCTGTTTTGGAAGAAGAGGTTTTGACAAGCAACCTCTGTGCGCGGTGCATGCATGGTTCCGCTACAGTGGGTATACTCTGGGTGCCGCTCTTATAGAGTCCGCATGTCTGTTGTTTGGCAGCCTATGCGCTAGATCAACTTCTAAACGGAAAGCTCGAAACGTAGTGGACGATGGCACGCATGGAATGGAATGGAATGGGAGATCGCCGCCTAATTGAAGCAAAACCGGAAGGACTTCTTGGACATGTCTGGACCAGAGTGCCCATCTCCGAACACCTTTCAGAGTGCTTCCCGGGAGTGTCCGCCGGTGCTGCTTATAAGACCACCCCGGCTCCGAATCCCGAAGTTCTAGGAAGAGGAAGGAGAGAGGTGCTTTTCTTCCGCGTGCAACTCGGCTCCGTTTCGATAGGAGAGTGTCTTAGAGGACTGTCACTGTAGTATTGGGTCACGTGGTTCGGGCGGATTGCTGATAGAATCGGGAGATGCCCAAGTGATAGTAGAGTGCTACTTGCTTCCCGGGAGTTAAAAGCACTGGGTGCACTGCTCAAAAGTCTCTTCACTTAAAGAAAACTCTCTGGCCGGAAAGAGAGCCCTTCCTTCGACAAACGCTATAGATGTGCACACACTGGAACCTGGCGGATTGTGTTGCTTACGGAAAAAGCACCGGAGACAGAATGGGCAGAAAGTACGATAGGGTAGTTTGCCATGCAATTCCAAACAGACGATTGATTCATTAGCACGCCTATAGGAGAGTGAATCATCTCTTATTGCGCCAACAAGCAACTCTGTAGGTCTGTCGATGCGGGAGTGCTTGAAGCATTCCGGGTTTCAATCTCTTTCGAAACAGACACTGCTTGGGAGATTGGATGTGCTATAGTCAAAGCAGCACAAGCAGAGGAGACTGTCCAGTGTTGGGTTGATACCTTCGGATGCCAAACGCGTATCCAGTCCAGGGTGTTTTGGTTAGAGTGCTGCCTGCTTACAACGACTCTCGAATAAGGTAGCTATTGCGCGGAGCTAGTTGCCTCTGTTTCGCAGTTGTTCACCTACAGAATTACAGAAATGACACACCTTACAATCCATAGACTCCAAAAAAGAGTATCTTCCAAAGCCTATGAGAGTTCCCGGGCTTCCCTGTCTTTATGGAGCCCTCCCGCCCGACATGCCTTCCGAGTCGTAAAGCGCATAGGCTGCCAATCCATACAGGTTCGAGACAGCCCATAAGATTGTTGGATCTGCTACCAGAGAAGCAAATCGCTCCGGAAGAGCACTCTAAGTTCTGTTTTGAGAGGTTTCTTTCGAGTACTCTCTTGTAATCTGGATGGAAACGCTATTGTATAGGCACTTTCGTTATGCGTTCTCCCTCGAGCTGGTGGGCTGGGCTGCTGTTGCTGTTAAACAGAATACAATAAAATCCGGTATTAGACGCTCTATCGCCTCCGGTTACTAGCGTCGTCTTGTAGTATACCATCGAAAGCTCCGGTTTTCTGTAAGCCGAAAGAGCAATACGAGAGCCGAAGCACCGAGTAGGCCCAGTCTCCCGGAAGCAAAGCTTTGATTGGTTCGATTGCTTCGAGAAAAAAGCTCTCCTTCCGAAGTGTACTAGAGCTTGGGCTTCTAATTTGGGCCGCTAGTAGTGCTGCTATCAACTGTCCGGGTTGCTTGTGTTGGTGTTGAAGACATACCGATCCGATCACATTCGTGTTTGAGTTAGTGCTTTTTCAAGTGCTGCTTGAACTCCCATACTAGCACTTCCCGGAAAGTGTTTCTGTTAGGTTCTTATTCGCGTAGCGACCTTCTACTTCACATCTCTCGTCTCTTTGATAGCTGGCAGTTCTCCAAAAGTATGAAACGCTGGAGGACTTTGTACCATCCATTCCGGTGTGGTTGGATTCTGTTCTGCAGCCCAAGGACTCGGAGCACATTTGTTGTTATTTCCACTGCTTGAAGTGATTGTTACGACCACGAAGAAACGACGAATCCCAACTACGGATATATAAGACCCAGAACTGCAAAGGGAATTCCATCCCGCGTAAGCATCTGGATAATCTGGAATGCGACGTGGCATACCCGAAAGCCCTAAGAAATGCATTGGAAAGAGGGTAGGATTCACCCCGAAAAAAGAAATCCAAAAATGGATTTGACCTAAAGTTTCGGGGTATGTCCGACCACAGATTTTACCAACCCAATAGTGAAATCCTGCAAATAAAGCAAATACGGCTCCCATAGAAAGTACATAATGGAAATGTGCAACAACATAATAAGTATCATGTAGAGCAATGTCTAGCCCAGAATTTGCCGGGACTATTCCAGTGAGTCCTCCTATGGAGAACAAAAAGATGAACCCGACTGCAAATAACATGGGTGTTTTGTATTGTATCGAACCCCCCCACATGGTAGCGATCCAACTAAAGATTTTGATTCCAGTGGGGACAGCAATGATCATGGTAGCTGCGGTAAAGTAGGCACGGGTATCAACGTCTAAGCCCACAGTAAACATATGATGAGCCCAAACAAGAAAGCCAAGCACACCTATACTGATCATTGCATACACCATTCCTAGATATCCGAAGACCGGTTTTCCCGAAAACGTAGAAACTATATGACTTATGATACCGAATCCAGGCAGAATGAGAATATACACTTCCGGGTGCGTCTCTCGAGTCTTAATAGAAGAAAGGTGGACTATATCATCAACTTCTTGCCTCTATGGGTTTGCCATGCTTGTTGGTGCTGCGCTTTCCGGGAGTTAAAAGCATTCTCCTCGCGTAAAGACTGTAATATTCCTCAATAAATCAGGGTGAATCGTCTTTATTTATGACTTGAAAGCACTTCTGTAACAAGAGAAAGTAATCTTCTAGCAGCAAGAGAACACCTTTTCGAAAGGACTGTGTACATACCATATCCTTTTTTACCACTCTCAAAGTAGAGATTGCCTCCAAAGACAGACTGAAAGGGGACTCCATGGAATGTATAATTGTATTTTGGACTCGAATACATAGCTCCGCCGCTCTTCTTGCATATAAAGCAAAAGGGTTCCATCCGCATCAACATCCAGCAAACCCATTGGATTGAGCACCTAGTTTTGTAGTCAGGAGTACTTGTCTATAATGTACTTGACAGACACTATGTAGTTGAAGTAGTCGTTCGGAATGTCGAATATGACCCTTAAGACCATGCAAGAGTTTCAGCATACCCTGTTGTTGTCGAAAACGATACGCTGTCGCACCGGAGCGCATTTGAATACTTCTTCCAAGCAGATGTTGGAGTTGGAGTTGTAGATCTTCCAGTCCCAGAGTTTTCTTTAAGTGAAGAATTTTCTGGTTTACGTAAGAGAGTTCCAGAGATCCATCTTTCTATAATGCAAGCAAGCCACTCAAAGGAGATTTCGGAGAATATTCGAGAGTTGTTGCGCGTGTAGTCTCTGAGGTGCCTACTAGACTGCTTTTATGTCGTTGGTTACCTGCGGATTGTGTCTTAGATACTCCATTTTTACAAGATCGGGGTTTTCCTATAAAACCACTTATGAACATAGTAGGAGTTCCATTAATTAAGCAGACTGTCCCAGCATAGAGCGCAATGCGTATTCAGAGTTGAATCTGAAAAGGGCCTAAAACCGAAGAACCAAAAGAGATGCTGGTATAAGATGGGGTCTCCTCCTCCAGCGGGATCAAAAAAGGTGGTATTAAAGTTTCGATCGGTTAATAACATGGTTATAGCCCCTGCAAGTACTGGAAGGGATAATAAAAGTAGGAATGCTGTTACTGGAACGGACCACACAAAGAGGGGTGATCTATGCATAGTCATTCCAGGTCCACGCATGTTGGAGATAGTGGTTATAAAATTGATGGCACCTAAAATGGATGACACACCAGATAGATGAAGACTAGAAATTGCTGAATCAACTGCTCCAGAAGAATGGCTTGTAATACCACTTAAGGGCGGATAGACCGTCCAACCAGTTCCGCTACCAACTTCTAAAAATGCTGGGCTTAATAGGAGCAATAGACTTGGTGGCAACAACCAGAAAGAGATATTATTTAATCGTGGAAATGCCATGTCAGGTGCACCTATAAGAATCGGAACAGACCAATTACCAGATCCACCTATCATAGCCGGCATAACCATAAAAAAGATCATTAAAAACGCGTGCGCCGTGATTAACACATTATATAGAGTTGATGATTCCCCAACAGCAGTTGATCGCCGGGTCGTGATAATTCCATACGAATCAGTACGGAGAAGCATGTTCCCATCACTCCAGCAATTGCACCGAAGATGAAATAGAGAGTCCCTATATCCTTGTGGTTTGTGGAGAACACCCATCGGACAAGCAGATTTGTCATCCATTCTCTTAGAGATGCTTTCATTATCAGAGTAGAATGCCAGACACAGAAGCGACAGCGAACCAGAGAGTCTACATCCATCCCCGGCCGGGTATACTCCGACTAGAGATTCCAGAGAGTGGTCAGCGAGATACACCAGAGCTCTCAAAGCATTGCCGGGCCGGCACACAGACTCTTTGTTGAGTGTCTCTCTCTTAGAGACTATTCTCGGTATTCTTACGTTAGTTACCATCCGCATCCCGTACCGTGTGATAGATGGTACACAATCTCTCTCCCCGGCCGGAACGATAGAGAGCCGCACCGAAAGAGAGTCTATCCCGTAACGTTATCGAAGCAAACCGACCGACCGACCGACTAGGTAGGCATCGGGAGTGGCAGACCCAATCATTGGACATAGGACAACTGCATGTCCGGTACTACCGGTTGAAACACGTATGCACCTCGCTCCGCGTATCGTGTGCCTTGGCCTGCTGGGCGACTCGAACAGTGCACTCTCTGCGTTTCAGTCTAGTGGTGGTGAGGTAAGCCAACTGCATCGCTGCCATGCCCACGGTCCGAAACAGCATATGTAGCGTGCCCAACCCCCCCACCCAGAGTGTATAGAGCTAGCACAATCAACACTATACTTGATGCAAGAGTAAAAACCCCATCTATAAAACGGTACGGGATGCAGATGGTAACCAACACAGAAAGCAGAGATCCAAGGACTGACTACACTGTCTGAAAGTCTTTAGCAAAGAGAGTGACACATCCGGGTCCGAGTCCGAGTCCGAGAGTGGTACAACCATCCAATCGCCTAGAGAGATACTCCGATAGGCGAGAATCAGAGAGTTGGCATAGATATGCAACAAGATACCAAGAGAGTCTTACGAAACACGGATTGCTGGCTTGCCTGCCTAGCCATAATAAGAGAGCACTCTACTCTCGCGTAGGCCTATCGGACCAGTTGCGTGTTACATAGACACCGAAAAGCAGACTGAAAGCTTAAGTAATCGATCTGCCGGACCCGTGGTGCAGATCTACTGACTGTTCTGCCTGGTATGTGTCTATGCTATCTGGATGTGATGCATAGTTACTGGAGTGTCTGCTTTCGAACTGAAATGTGTGTCTTGTACAAGACAGAGTAGAGTTCGGTACGAGAGTATCTCCGGAAGTGGAGAGTGTACAACCAGCATGCATTCCGAGAGTGGCACACTATACGCGGAGCGAGGGTATACATCCGGGGAAGTGTTGTGTGTTGAGCCGAGCTAGCAATGACACTGTTTGTGCAGCTATTGCTCAAGAGAGAGAGAGAGTTGGGTACTTGGACACAAGACATTCTCCAAGAATGACACCTGGCGGAAAAAGCAGTGAATCGCGGCTCTGCTTCACCCGGTGAGCACTCTATTTCGCGTTCGATCAGGTACTGCTGGCTTCGCGTGATACATGTGTCTGTCTGTTGCTCACTTGACTAGAGTCTAGAGTGTACAACAGCACCCGGGGTAAGACACTTGTGCTGGGCTGGAGATCGGGTGCTTTCACTCTCCACTTCCGGGCCGGGCTCAAACCAGTGGTGTCTGTGTATACTCCACCAGACAAACAGAGTGTATCATTGAGAGATGTTGTTGTGCGCGTACTCGCTCTCCCAACACAGAAAATGGTTTCGGCTGCGAACGGGAAAGTCTGTATGCTCTGTTACCTGACAGCAACGACTGACTTATTCGATAAGAGCATCTATACGATAACGACTCGGATGCGATACTGGAATGGAAGCGTAAGCAACTCTCTCCGACGACCGAATCTCTGCTGGGTAACTCTGTCTTGTCCCGCTGCCCATAAGAGTCTTGGGTTGTACACGGGATGCTAGACTTGAACACTTCCCCGGATGTGAAGCAGAATTGGCTTACGCGCTTCTTTGCTCATTGGGTGTTTCTCTATAGAGCGGAGCACAACTCTCTTTGCCAAGCTGCGCTACCCGGTCTGTTGTGGCAGAGATCGGAAACGTGTTCAGAGAAGCACTCTCCACTTCCGGTCCGGCCGTTGTCTGTTGTTTCTTATGATTTCAAGCAGATAGAAGACATATGAATGTCGTTAGAGAGGTGCCAACACAAAGTTAACGGAAGAAAGGAAACTCAATGAGCCGGGCGGGACAACTACTATATTCAAGAATTGTCTATTTTGTATCCTTCTTCGAGGGCTATGCGAATCCGGAATCCCAGAGTTTCTCGTTAAAACATTACCCAAAGCTGCTGATACTCTCTGTTTCGTCGAGCCCAGCGTTGGTAGTTTCTGTATTTAACAAGTAAGAATCAGTCAACAACGTAGTGTTGCAATAAAAGAGGAGGGTATCTATTTCTGTATCGGGCGGAAACGAGAACACGAGAAACCTGGAATTACCGCTAGAGAAAAGGCACCCACTGCAGCTCGAACTTTGGAGCTCTGATCGGCCGAAACTTCAAATATAGATATTCGTACCGGCAAAAACGGCAGTAATGGGTTCTTTTTACAGGCATGAGAGTTGGACAACTTCTAGAGAGTGAAAGACCGGAACGGCAAACCAATACCTTAAGTAAAGCACCGAAGCACCTCCCCTCTTTATTATGTGATTTAACAGAGAAGATAGCACCTTATGGACGACTCTTCTTTATAAACATTGTGTCTGGGCCCGGAGCGTAACCCTTTAGTATCGCTTTTTCTTTTAATATTAAGAGAGTGGAAACACGAAACCACCGAACTCTACTCTTACTGCTTTATCAAATAGAGTATTCTTAACTCATGCTGAATCTTATTTCTTTTGTTTAGACTGCTATGTTTCCGATTCTGTTTTCAATCCGGCCGGCAGAGAAGCCCCGTATACTATAGAATATAGATACCCCGACTACAAGAATCTCCTTTTTTAGACGTCTTTGGGTGTATAGCTCAGTTGGTAGAGCATTTGGCTTTTAACCTTTTGGTCGCAGGTTCAAGTCCTGCTATACCCAAACCTTAAAACACACTATAGAGGGGGATCGATCAGTAGCGTTCCAAGAGAACTCTGTTTTGGCTCATAGAGAGTACTCTGTTTTGGCTCGTTCTCCCCCTTTGTGTTCCTATCTCTAAGAAAAGTGTTCTCTTATTGAGATTTCACAACAATTTCTCAGTAAAAGACTACAGAGTTCTTCC